>BROG01001421.1:0-57542 GCA_030159075.1 Atrina japonica | reverse complement strand
AGGTTTTACTTTATGTTCACTTTCCAAACGGTTGTCCACGGTACTCTGCATTAGTGCCAAATCTGTACATGATGAATTTATAGGTGACAGGATGTGATCTGTAGATAACAGGATGTTGTCTGTGTATGACATTGTGTGATCTGTGAAATGACAGGATATAATCTATAGATGACATTTATGTGATCTGTGTATGACATGTTGTGATCTTTAGATGACACTGTGTGATCTTTAGAATACATGGTGTGATCAGTAGAAAACAAGGTGTTATCTGTAGATGTCAGGTTGCGAAATTTAGATGACATGGTATGATTTGTACATGACAGGATGTGATCTGTAGATGACATGTTTGGCTTGTAGATGAAATGTGATCTGTAGATGACATGATCTGTAGATGACATGGTATGACTTGTAAATGACAGGATATGATAGGATGTGATCTGTAGATCACATGGTGTGGCTTGTAGATGACAGGATGTGATATGTAGATGACATGTATGTTGTGTAGATGAAAGCATGTTATCTGTCATTGTGGCTTGTAGATGACAGGATGTGATCTGTAGATGACAAGATGTTGCCTGTAGTTGCACATGCATTTGGAATGAACTATTGTTTTACCTTATGTCAAGCATTTTTATGACCTATTAAACCGCTTGGTTTGAAAATGGCTTTGAATAGAAACGGAGCGCGAGTGAAGAGTACAGTAGTTGTGTCATGTCAAGTAAAAAGAAAAACAGATGGGATCAAACATTTTTATTGAAGTACATTGTAACTGAAACATTTAATTGCCTAGTGAAGAGTAAGAAAGGTGAGACGTATCTATACTGCTCCTCATGGCAGGATAATTTTAAATTTAAACGTGGCCTGGGGTAAACATAAAAAATAACAACTGGTATTCAGTCACATAGGACTATGGATTAATTTTGTACTTCAAGTAATGATTTGTCTGTATTAACAGCTGAATGTCTCACATGTCATAGAGAAATATACCTCTTGGCAGTTTTTTCAAGTCTTTGTTTTCAGATTCAAAGATCACTGCTAAGTAATAAGTATGCATGTCGATAGGCCAAATTTCAGCCCAGATTTTAAGCAATTTTTTTTTTCCTAATATAATAACTTGTAATTGTTTCAAGTCTAACAATAACTGAGCATCACAAAGAGCTGATGTTTTTAAAGAGTTCTGTTTAAAAACTGAAACTAGTTTCCTGTATTTGCTCACTAGAGATTGAGCCTCTGTAACTGACATGCCTTTGTTAACTGCCAAGTTTAAAGTATGCCCAACACATCCCAGATGGGGGTATGCAGCTTAAAGACAAGCATTCACTATATTTGTTTCATTGTCAGTGACTGCCACTGGGTCTTTAAATTTCCACTTACATGTTACAATTTTCATTTCTTCAGCTAAGTTCTCACTAGTATGGTTTGTTTTTATATTTTTTGTTTCTAGAACTTTTAATTTCAACTCATATGTTTATGGGTCTATAAAATGACAAGTAGTTGTTATAAAGCTCTCCATAATCACAGAGGACCATGCATCCGTGGTGAAGGCATGTCTGATGGCTTTGTCCATATCTAACTTGACCATATGCACTGTATGATACAGTGGAACAATATATTGTTCTAATAAATGATTCCTTGACACAATATATTGTTCTAATAAATCTAGGTTCTAATGATACAGTGGAACAATATATTGTTCTAATAAATGATCCCTTGACACAATGTTATATCTAGGTTCTAATGATACAGTGGAACAATATATTGTTCTAATAAATGATCCCTTGACACAATGTTATATCTAGGTTCTAATGATACAGTGGAACAATATATTGTTCTAATAAATGATCCCTTGACACAATGTTATATCTAGGATCTAATGTATTGATTAAAGCCTTAAAGCTATTTCCTTCAACAGTAGATATATGTTTCATATCCATGACCAAATAATCAGTATTGCTTGAGAGATGTTTCTTGAAGTTCCAGATCCTTTTGACAGTGGCTTCTTGTGTTCAAGCATGGTGATAACACTTATTTGACTAGATAGCTGTGGTCTGCTTGTAGTTGCATGACTTTGCCAAGGTGTTTCCTAAAATTTTTAAAATAAACTGTACTTAGTTATCGTACAGAAAAAATATGTGAACTTGGAATTGGATGCAGATATCAAATTCTACAGAGTTATAAACAACAACAAAATCATAGAAAAGTTTATCATTAGTCCATAATCTATAAAGCATTTCACTCTGAATGAAATTTCTAAGTATTAATATTGATTACAAATGAAAAATTCTGCATTAAGAATAGTAAATTTGAAGCCTTCATATCAACATTAAGCATTGAACATGTGTGTGTTGAACACAATTATCAACAGAATATCAGTTATATTATGGCAGCATGCCATCTAGCTGATGCAGGCCTTAGATTTTGACCCAAGCTCAGAATTTTGACCTCTGCAGTGTGGGTTTCTTTAATTCATACTAAAATGTACTGAAATGTATCACAAAAACTACAAAATTGGGTGCAAAGCTTCTGAAATGTATGGTACTGTTAGACAACGGGCATCTCAAATCATATCAAACTCAACATTTTTCATGAAATAGGGTAACTTTAAAAGAAACTGTGTTCATCATAAACTCTGCGGTAAAATGGCCTGTCAGCCATGCAGTCCATGGTGACAACTCACAAGCAGCTGAATTGAGTCCACAATAGACATATTTAGCAAAGGGTGCAATTCTTACTTCATAACCATATTTAAACAGTTTCAAATTTCAAGATATCTTTATATTTCACATAAACACTTCCATTTCACTCAGGACTGCATGGCCATTTTATACCTAGGATTGGCTTGCAGTTATTGCATAGGGCCTAGCATTTGCCTACTTTGGGTTTTATATACATTTTGTAGTTCAAATTTCAAAATAATAATATCTTTAATATGTCTATTGTCTCAAAATATTATACATTTCATTTTAACACTTTTATGATACATTTCAGCCGACTGCTGAGTACATTCCAGTATATTTCAATTATTCAGTATTTTTACTGCTACCGGTCCTCTCATAAACTCGTAAATTATGACAAATGTCACTGAAACTGAAAGTAGATGTAATCGTATAATCGCGTTCAAACTAGAAAACTGATAAAAGTCACATCCATTCAAAATATCCAAAACTTCCAAACCTTTTTTGATTCATGACAATGTTTCCTAAAAATGTGTGCTGATGTGATCTGTAGATTATGTGGTGTGATCTGTACTTCACATTGTTCTGATCTACAGATGACAAATTATGATCTGTAAATAACTCCGATCCATTAGTACATGACATTGATTGGTCACTTATTTGCCATATTTGAACATTTGGTGCCAAGTGGATGACAGTGAGATATAGATGTCAGGTCTCTATGAACACTATTGTCCTCTCTCTGAAAAGAACATTACCTTTAAGTAGTCATTATGTTGTGATTAAATTTAACTCATCCAGAATGACAAATTTTTATTGGAAATAAAGCTTTGCACCAAACTATTAATTTCTTATCTGATTTTCACGTTATCTTTTCAGGATTCTAGGTGTTTTTGCCTAACCTGTGCACAACATCAACGTTTAAACTTGAAATCTTTTATTTAAAACAAACAATGCATGTCTGAGAGCTTGTCCTGCTTTTTCTGGTATGCTTGTCAAAATCTAATGTTTAATATCTGGCCACTGACATAAACATAGGTTTTTTTTATTTCTTATATTTTCAGAGTGATTGTTTGATACCACTGGTTCCAAAGATGTTGCCAGGTGACTTGAGAGAACATTTTTCATCACTGGACTCTTCCTGCACCCAAGACTTCTTAAACAAATTCCGCAGTTACATCACAGTTGCTCATTCAATCAAGTATAGCGTCAGTGAATCAATGCAACAGGTACATTGTTAAATACTTGTTAGACATACTAATGGATTCCAAGTTATACAAAGTGTCAAATACAGTTATAAAAATGTATATCATGCAGTTTGATAGAAGTATGTATATACCTATATGTCCCTAGTTATCCTTACTCTTTGACAGCTGTCTTCTCTTTTGAGGAAACAGATTGAAAGAACCACCCACCCACCCTTTTTTCAACCACCTTTATTTGAGTTCATTGCAGTACACCCCAATCTGTGCATGATACCTCCATTTATGCACTTGGGTCATTTACATGAAAGTAAGTGTAATACTATACAGTCAATCCCACTATCTACGAAGTCACATTTAACGAAACATTGGTTTTTACGATGTTCTGGTGAATCCCTACTAAGTCCCTATCGGGCCATAAACCTCTAAAAGGAATGACCATAACCTGCAGGTTACGATAGCAATAATGAAGACTTAAAAATAAAATTTCATGGAAAACAAAAATGAGGTTATGTGATTTGTATTTGTTGCAACTTCTGCGCAACCTGAACGATCACTTCATTCCTCGAAAGAAGGGGGATCGGGAACAGAAAGGGCTTGAGTTACTTTCGTGTGGGATTATTTCCAACTGAAACAGATGCTGATGACAAATATGGCAATGCATAATCAACAGTGAGTAGGTGAGTCTTTCAAATAATAAACATGACAATTTGACATGCAGCGTTTTCTCTGTAGTATCTACACACCTACGGAGTTACTCTACGGCAGAAAGACCAAGTTCTTTATATTTGATCCATTAACCTCAGCCTGTGGTATTCTATACCCTGTCATAAATATTTTTATCCATAATTTAATTCCAAAGAAGTGAGGATTAAACAAGATGTAAAGAGTAAAATTTGTTAGTGAATTAAACATAGCAATACAGCATATTAATGGAGAGAATATTTTAAACACAAGTGTTCCATATAAGCAAATTACAACGTATTTCTGTATCATTGATCAGTAGCTTGTTTGAAATATTAATGTGCCATGCACAGATTATCTTAAAGATGTATTATTTCACAATATAGTGTAAGGTAGGCTAGAGATATGAACTAGAACCCACATACTGCTGTGTTGCACCACAGGGTCTCATATTTGGGATAAAAAATGTGCCATTTGACTGACATTTGTTCTTGAATGTGTTTATACTTCTGTAGTTGCACTTGGAGGCCAAGAGTCAGTTGTTAGATGAACCGAACGGAAAAAATAGAGAACAGAAACAAAAAACTGAACCGAAAAAATCCTGAACTGTCCCACCCCTAGAACTTACACTAATTGTTTATTTACACATTTTATTTACAGACTATCCAGGATGATTTTGTTGAAATCAGAAAACATGATCCAAAGAACATGACGGTAGATGATTTCCACACACTGCTGAACTTGTTAAGGTAAAATATGTCCTGTTTAGGTGTAGAACATGACAGTAGATGATTTCCATACATGATTTCCATACATGATTTCCATACACTGCAGAACTTGTTGAGGTAAATATGTCTCAAACATGACAGTAGACGGTACATGATTTCCACACACTGCAGAACTTGTTAAGGTAAAATATGTCCTGTTTAGGTGTAGAACATGACAGTAGATGATTTCCATACATGATTTCCATACACTGCAGAACTTTTGAGGTAAATATGTCCTCTTTAGGTGTAGAACATGACAGTAGATGATTTCCATACATGATTTCCATACACTGCAGAACTTGTTGAGGTAAATATGTCCTCTTTAGGTGTAGAACATGACAGTAGATGATTTCCATACATGATTTCCATACACTGCAGAACTTGTTGAGGTAAATATGTCCTCTTTAGGTGTAGAACATGACAGTAGATGATTTCCATACATGATTTCCATACACTGCAGAACTTGTTGAGGTAAATATGTCCTCTTTAGGTGTAGAACATGACAGTAGATGATTTCCATACATGATTTCCATACACTGCAAAACTTGTTCAGGTAAGCTTAGTTCCATAAAAACAAAGCTGTTCTTCTAGACAGATCTATGTTTTATTTACTCCTCCCCCCACGAGGGTAAAAGACTACAAAATAAACAAAACCACAAATTACATACTGAAAATGTGTCATAACCAATAAACATACATCAATAATGTTCTATTGTACACACATATTATTAGACCTGAAACCGTTTTACATTATGCCATATACGGTAATAACTATTTGACCAGAATCACAGTACAAACTGAACATATGTAACTGGAAATCGCAAGGTTCCCGTGAGTAATTACTATAAACTATACTGGCTAACTTCAATCATCTGCCTGATGATAAATGTAAACGCACAAAAAGCGTGTGAGATAGTTACGACAAAGTATCAGAAAAATAATCGAGATTTTACACTATGCCTAGCGCAAAACCTGTTCAGCATGAAATGCAACAAATTCCCTCATACACACACAAATGCAAAATAAACCTGCTAAAAGTATGCATGCAGAACATAAATTATACAGAGTTTATTCACTCTATGGTGGATCAATGTATTGCCTTAACAGCAAACACTAATCAAGTTCACAAACATGTGCTGCAACTAGCCAACACATCTAACAGGAAGTGACTCAAATATAGCATCACATAGCTAAAAAAAAAACTAAATTCGGAGAATAGACTCCGGGACAGAACAAGATATATCCTCTTTAGGTGTAGAACATTATGGTAAATGATTTCCATACACTGCTGAATTGCTAATTCATGTAACAGGCAGCCATCTTGGATTTTGACCAAAGGAAGTTTGTTACTGCTACTTCTCAAGAAGGACTGAAGGAGTCTCATGAAGGTTCCCTTTGAGGTGTAATTGTGCATATAACATATATTACATTTTTAGAAAGATCAGAATACAACATGGCCAACAGGCGGCCATCTTGGATTTTGACCAAAGGATGTTTGTTACCGCTATTTCTCAGAAAGGACTGAAGGGATCTCCTTGAAATTTGAAATGAAAGTTCCCCCGGAGGTTTAGATGTGCATATTACATTTTCAGAGATCAAAATCCATGATGGACACCAGTCGGCCATGTTGATTTCCATTCTCTCTAAAAATGTTATATGTTCAATTCAAGTTCAGTTTTGCTATAATCTTGTGAAGAAAGTATTTCACAGAAATATGGATTCAAGTTCAAATTCAGTGTTGAGACACAAAATAAGCAAAAAGAAGAGAAAAGAACAGTCTGTCATAGATCAGACATAGAACATTCCATGGTGGGTGCCAAGATCCCTCTGGGGTCTCTTAATGAGGTGAAATATGTCATCTTGAGGTGTAGATTGTGACATTATATGATTTCAATACACTGCTGAACATGTTGAAGTAAAATATGTCCTCTTTAGGTGAAGAACAATGGTTGGCTTGAGTAGATATTGTGATGCAATCATGTCACAGTAATTATGCCATATATATATATATATATATATATATATATATATATATATATATATATATATATATATATATATATATATATATATATGTATATATCATACCTAAGAATTGAAGTTGGCGGGGAATTTATATGTATTGTGATACAAAATAAATAGGACATTTGTCCTTCCAAACACATGCCACAACTGTTCTGTTGAATAATGTGTTTGATTCCCTTCTGTACATGTCCTCCTTTTTATCTCACCTGTTTGAAGAACAGAAGAGCTATTGCTGTCACTGCTTCAGTGTCAGCATCGTCCTTTTTCTGCGTTAAGCTTTATGTTTAAGTCCATTGTGGTCAAAGTACTGCAGCTACTGCCATGAAACTTCACACGCACGTTATCTAGGGCCATAACTCAATAATGCAGGGGGATGCTGGTTGCTGTGGCATGATTTTAACCCAAATTATAACAAGCATAAAACAGGCGAGCTATATGGTCTTCTAAATGGTCTATGTTTCGGTCACCTTAGCCAAAGGCTTGTTGTGACCTATTGTAATCGTCTTTTGTCTATTGTTGTTAACATTTACACATTTCCAACTACTTCACAAGACCTAGTGGGGCAATTTTAACCAAACTTGACATATAGTATCCCCATGTGAAGCCACATAAAGTTTGCGATCTAAGGATCATTTTGACAATATTTCAAGGTCATGGGGTCAAGGTCACAGACACCTAAGTAAATGGAAAAAATAAATTTCTATTGTAAAATTTTCTACATTTTTGACTACTTCTCCAGAATCATTGGGTCGATTTGAATTAAACTTGACAGGAAGTATAACCATGTAAAGCTGCATTAAGTTTGCGGATGAAAAGGGGCTAATACCAAACATGGCTTTCATGGCTAAAAATAGAACAAATGCATCAAAAGTTTTTGTTTATTAGATACATGTATCTCCAAAATTATTAAAGCTAGAGAAAAAAACGTTACCTTTAAATGAGTGGCTTGCAGAAATCTACCAAAAGTTTATTTTGGTGGAAATTGTCAGATTGACCCTTATGTGAGTTATTTCCCCTTTTTTGTGGATTTTTCATGTTTCTGGATGTTTTTTGACATTATCTTGAAAAGTATAATAGCTAGAGTAAAAGTGAAAGAAGCAAAAATTATCAGCATGCAAAGATCTACAAAAAATAATAGAGCAGAAATTGTCAGGTCGATCCTTATGGGAGTTATTTTCCTTTTATGAATTTTTCATGTTTTTCGTGTTTTGACATTATCTTGAAATGTATATAGCTAGAGTAAAAGTGAAAGAAGAAAAAATGTTCAGCAAAGATCTACAAAAAGTCAGTAGGCCCAAAATTGTCTGGTCGCCCCCTTATGGGAGTTATTTTCCCCGTTTTAGTATATTCCTCATGTTTTGGACAGTTTTGTCTTATTATCTTGTAAAGTATAGAAGATAGAAAGTGAAAGAAGCAAAATATTCAGCACACAAATATCTACAAAAAAGTCAGAAGGGCTGAAATTTTCAGGCTGCCACTTATGGGAGTTATTTCCCCTTTAAGTGGATTAATTCATGTTTTGGTCTGTTTTTTGACATTATCTTGAAATGTATCAGAGATCCAGTAAAAGTGAAAGAAACAGAAATGTTCAGCACGCAAAGATCTACAAAAATCAACAGGGCAGTTATTGTCATGTCAGGGTTTATGGGAGCTAATTATGTTGTTCTCAGGTGACCGTCAAGGCCCATCGGGCTTTTTGTTTACCAGTTCCTTTGGAAATAATTTTCTGTTTGTCATTGCTGAACCACACATAGTTTTCTTTTTATCAATCAAGTACCATGATAGTCCTGCCGAGGTATGAAATTGGTCTGTAAAAACTGAATAATATTGTCCACTGTAAGGTTCCAACATATGCTAAACGAGAGTGAGGGCTGTAAGTACACCTTGACTTCTAGTCACCAAATGGCGACCTCAGAATTTTACTCACCTTTAGAAATTTTTTTGTCCCTTGATCAATATTTTTTGTTTTTATTACACATGTACTAGTAGCTAGGCCTATAGACCTACCGTAGGCTATGTTTTCATATCTAAGTCAACTAATGCTAATTCCTTCTATGTCAAATAAAATTCTTTCAAAATTCATGTTTATTTGAATTTTTTTAAATCATATTTATTTTGATTCAGTGATCTTTGAGATTTCTCTGAAGCTTTATATCTGTGAAGCA
The DNA here is from genome assembly GCA_030159075.1 of Atrina japonica. Classification (NCBI taxonomy): domain Eukaryota; kingdom Metazoa; phylum Mollusca; class Bivalvia; order Pterioida; family Pinnidae; genus Atrina; species Atrina japonica. The sequence goes on along the minus strand of BROG01001421.1, from coordinate 48,024 downwards.
AAATTTTTTTATGCAGTGATTATTTAAATTTTGTTGATGGTACTTAGGCCTACTATGAACAAATCAAAGAAGGAATGAAGTACACTGAATTCTGCTTGGTTTTCATGAAAAGAAATAACATTCAACTGTCAGTCGACTTAGTTACCATACTCCATAGTTAAGATTAAACGAAACACAGAAAGTAAGCAACAGTGTCATGTGTTAATGTCTTTATTTTAAGATTAAGACTGATTTATTGTCCAAATACTTATCTGACTACGACTTTAAAAAGTGGTCAAGGACATCGATGACTATCAATATGTCTATCACTCTTGATACTATCTATGAGTAGGCCTATGAAAGGATTCGCTTACATTCAGTAAAGAGTCATGAAAACAACTCTTTCAACCACTTCATCGTACGAAATTCTATTTTAAAAGTTTTTAATTATTGGCTCACTGCTATGTGACAGGATTAACAAAAAGCACTTCAGCAGCACGTATCCTGACTGCTGGTGTATATTGAGTGCGCTTACATTGCAGCAGGGTTGAAAGGGTTCAAATTAAATCCTCACAGTGGTATTGTCTGTTTACAACACGTATATTACACAGTTTGTCTAAAATATAACATTGGACATACGCAAAACTTTCTCAGTTGATTTTATTTCTATTATCCTGCTTTTTTTCATTTTCAGTTTCTGTCAACCAACGAAGCTGCTTAAAATTTCTCTTCATCAATGAGATCTAATATGAGTTCAGTTATCGGCAACTTTCAGCAAACTTTGCTACAGTTACAGGACTTAAATTCTATGCAAGGGCACAGTTTTACTCAAAAACATCTTGTGACAACATGTCTGAAATGATTTGTTCAGGCCAAAATTTTTATCTGAACCACTCACGTGGCCTTAAGCCATTTGTTTTTGTATGTCGTCATGCATATTTAAAAATATGACATACAACACAGGAAACTGTTGTCCCTAAATACTTACAAAACTCAAGAACAAAAGAAAAAAAATCAAGTAAATCATGACACTCAAATTATGGCTATAGATAATTGCAATGCATTGAAAAGTTCAAGTCATGTTCCCCGGCTGTAATTGCAATGCATTGAAAAAAGTCCAAGTCATGTCCCCTGCCCATATTTGAAATGCATTGAAAAGTCCAAGTCATGTTCCCCAACCGTAATTGAAATGCATTGAAAAGTCCAAGTCATGTTCCCCACCCGTATTTGAAATGCATTGAAAAAAGTCCAAGTCATGTTCCCCAACCGTAATTGAAATGCATTGAAAAGTCCAAGTCATGTCCCCCGGCCGTAATTGTAATGCATTGAAAAAAGTCCAAGTCATGTCCCCCGGCCGTAATTGTAATGCATTGAAAAGTCCAAGTCATGTCCCCTGCCTGTATTTGAAATGTATTTAATAGTCAAAATCACATTACCAGCCCGTAATTGAAATGCATTGAAAAAAGTCCAAGTCATGTTCATTATATGTCTATATTTAAATTCTTTACCACATAATGATGCCAAATGATGCCTATGATAACTTCCATGAAGAAATGTTCCCCTTCAACCCATGAAGGAACTTAGAAAGAAAAACAGAATCATGTGTTAAGTTTTATACCTTTAATATAACCATCAGATGATAAAATAATATCTAAACTATATATCATTGTATTCGTAAACAATTTATCTTTCTTATGAGAATGTTTATAGCAATGTGTAAATTAACTGAAGCACAATTTAATGTCATTAAAATCAAATTTTGTTGAAAAATCAACAGTTCAATCAACATCAGAATTTATTTGCCATAGTTGAAATGATACAAACTTGAAGTGCTCTGAAACAGTCCTGGCACATATAAATATTGCCTAATCCACATCCAAAAACAGAATCTACAAATTTTTCCCCCCGAAAGATTTACACCAGAGTTTGTTGCCAGGTAAACGAATGTACTGGTGAGGTACTTTATTGTTCTCTATATCCAGAGAGCCAAGAACTTCAGGTACACAGATTCTTTTACGACCACAAAAGTTATTCACAAGACTTTTTCCTTGCTCAAGAATGAAGTCAGATTGTCTGTATCTCTTCTTTGATTCTTTTGTATCTGGTTATATTGACTGATTGTGGGTATTCTTTGACATATTTTTAGATACCTGGTTATATAAAATGAAGTCTGATTGTGGGTATCTTTCATATTCTTTTGATACTGGTTATATTTGGATACTTGTGGGTTACATAAGTAGATAGTTATTAAAATGAGTTGATTGTGGGTATCATATTCTTTTTCTTTGAAGTCAGATTGTGGGTATCTCTTCTTTGACATATTTGAATACTGGTTATATAAAGTGAAGTCAGATTGTGGGTATCTCTTCTTTGACATACCTGGTTACATAAAGTGAAGTCAGATTGTGGGTATCTCTTCTTTGACATACCTGGTTATATAAAGTGAAGTCAGATTGTGGGTATCTCTTCTTTGACATACCTGGTTACATAAAGTGAAGTCAGATTGTGGGTATCTCTTCTTTGACATACCTGGTTATATAAAATGAAGTCTGATTGTTATCTCTTCTTTGACATTCTTTTAGATAATATAAAATGAAGTCAGATTGTGGGGTATCTCTTCTTTGATTCTTTTAGATACCTGGTTTATAAAAATGAAATTGTGTATCTCTTCTTTGACATATTCTTTTAGATACCTGGATGATTGTGGGTATCTCTTCTTTGATATTCTTTTAGATACCTGGTTATATAAAATGAAGTCTGATTGTGGGTATCTCTTCTTTGACATATTCTTTTGATACCTGGTTAAAATGAAAGTATCTCTTCTTTTGACATATTCTTTTTAGTCAGATTGATTGGGGTATCTCTTCTTTGACATATTCTTTTACCTGGTTATATAAAATGAAGTCTGATTGTGGGTATCTCTTCTTTGACATATTCTTTTAGATACCTGGTTATATAAAATGAAGTCTGATTGTGGGTATCTCTTCTTTGACATATTCTTTTAGATACCTGGTTACATAAAGTGAAGTCAGATTGTGGGTATCTCTTCTTTGACATACCTGGTTATATAGATTGTGGGTATATGACATAATTCTTTTAGGATACCTGGTTAATAAAATGAAGTCTGATTTGTGGGTATCTCTTCTTTGACATATTCTTTTAGAACCTGGTTATATAAAATGAAATTGTGGGTATCTCTTCATATATTCATACCTGGTGAAGTCTTCTTTGACATATTCTTTTAGATACCTGGTTATATAAAATGAAGTCTGATTGTGGGTATCTCTTCTTTGACATATTTGGATACTTGGTTATATAAAATGAAGTCTGATTGTGGGTATCTCTTCTTTGACATATTTGGATACTTGGTTATATAAAATGGTCTGATTGGGTATCTCTTCTTTTCATATTTGGATCTTGGTTATATAAAATCTCCATCCGTGGTATCTCTTCTTTGTCGATACTTGGTTATATAAAATAGTCAGATTGTGGGTATGACATTTGGTACTTTTCTCATAAAATGAAGTCTGATTGTGGGTATCTCTTCTTTGACATATTTGGATACTTGGTTATATAAAATGAAGTCTGATTGTGGGTATCTCTTCTTTGACATATTTGGATACTTGGTTATATAAAATGAAGTCTGATTGTGGGTATCTCTTCTTTGACATATTTGGATACTTTTCAGGTGAAGTTCGATTGTGGGTATCTCTTCTTTGACACAAATACTTGGTTACTAAAGTGAAAGATTGTGGGTATCTCATCTTTGACATACCTTTTACATAAAGTGAAAAGATTTGTATTTTCGACTACCTGGTTATATAAAGTGAAGTCAGATTGTGGGAACATACCTGGAAGTGAGTCAGATTGTGGGTATCTATCTTTGACAACCTTTGACAGTGAATCAAGTGGGTATCTCTTCCTTGACATACCTGGTTACTAGAAGTCAGATTGTGGGTATCTCTTCTTTTACCTGGTTATATAAAGTGAAGTCAGATTGTGGGTTCTTTGGATAAGTGAAGTCAGATTGTGGCTTTGACATACCTGGTTACATAAAGTGGCCAGTCTTGGTATCTCTTCTTTGACATAATTAAAAAGTTTATGGGTATCGCTCTTTCTCAGAAAATTGTGTGTATCTGTTCTTTGACATACCTGGTTATATAAAGTGAAGTCAGATTGTGGTTATCTCTTCTTTGACATACCTTTGACAGTGAAGTCAGATTGTTTTCTTTGACATACCTGGTTATATTAAAGGAAGGAATTCACTATACAGCAGTAAACAATAAACCATAACAAGTACTTCCAGTATGTCTTACTAGCCCTTCTGCATATTTTTAGCCCACCATCTGTTGATGGTGGGCTTTTCTTATCACTCTCCATCCGTGGTCTGTCGACCGTCCTTAAATAGTCCTTGTTATCAGTATTTCTCAGAAAGTACTGAAGGGATCTTCATAAAATTTGACATATAATCACTTGTTTTGCAGTGTATAATTTCAGTGCTGAAGGTGGCCATTTTGTATTTTAAAAATAAAAGTTTGTTTTCGCTATTTCTCGGAAATACTGAAGGATCTCTATGAAATTTGACATATAAGTTCCCCTTAAGGTCTAGTTCTGCAGTGTACATTTTCAGGCGGTTCGGATAACAAAATGGCTGCCATGTGGCCATCTTGGCTTTTTGACCAGTTTATTATGCTATTTTCAGAAAACAATCTTTATAAAATTTTGTTCTCCTTGACTGATGCAGTTACTGCAAACTGCATTAAAAAATGGCTGCCAGGTGGCCATCTTTGATTTTGACAATTAAAGTTTATAATCACTGTTTCTGAAAGTGCTGAAGGGATGTTTATGAAATTTTACCCTTATAGGTTCTGAGGTCTGTTTGCAGTGTACATTTTCAGGCGGGTTCGGATAACAAAATGACTGCGACCACATCAGCTATTAAAATTTGTTATCACTATTTCTGAAAGTGCTAAAGGGATCTTTATGAAATTTTACATATAGGTTTCCCTTGAGGTCTAGTTGTGCAGTGTACATTTTCAGGCGGGTTGGATCACAAATGGCTGCGAGGCAGCTTTAAATAAAAGTTTGTTATCGCTATTTCTCAGAAAGTACTGAAGGGATCTTTATGAAATTTGACATACAGGTTCTCTTTGAGGTTTAGTGGTGCAGTGTACATTTTCAGAAAATTGGATAACAAAATGGCTGCCAGGCGGCCATCTTGGATTTTGACAATTAAAGATTGTTATCGCTATTTCTCAGAAAGTACTGAAGGGATTGTTATTAAATTTGACGTATAGGTTCCGCTTGAGGTTTAATTGCTGTAGTGTACATTTTTAAGCAGTTTGGATTACAAAATGGCTGCCAGGTGGCCATCTTAGATTTTAAAAATTAAAGTTTGTTATCGCTATTTCTCAAGAAATTTGTCATATAGGTTCCCCTTGAGGTCTAGTTTTACAGTGTGCATTTTCAGGCAGTTCGGATAACAAAATGGCTGTCAGGTGGCCATCTTGGATTTTAACAATTAAAAGTTTATCACTATTTCTGAAAGTGCTAAAGGGATGTTTATGAAATTTTACATATAGGTTCCCCTTGAGGTCTAGTTGAGCAGTGTTCATTTTCAGCGGAGTACAAAATGGCTGCCAGGTGGCCATCTTGGATTTTGAAGATTAAAGTTTGTTTTTGATATTTCTCGCAAAATTTGACATATAGGTTTTTATTTTTGGTCTAGTTTTGCAGTGTACATTTTCAAGCGTTTCAGATAACGAAATAGTTGCCATCTTGGATTCTCAGAAAGTACTGAAGGGATTTTTATGAAATTTGACATTTAGGCTCCCCTCGAGGTTTAATTGTGAAGTGTACATATTAAGGCTGATCGGATAACAACATGGTTGCCAGGTGGCCATCTTGGATTTTGACAATTAAAGTTTGTTATCGCTATTTCTCAGAAAGTACTGATATGATCTTTATGAAATTTGACATATAGGTTCCCCTTGAGGTATAGTTGTGCATTGTGCATTTTCAGGCGGGTCAGATTACAAAACGGCTGCTAGGAGGCCATCTTTGATTTTGACAATTAAAGTTGTTATTGCTGTTTCTCAGAAAGTGCTGATGTGATCTTTATCAAATTTGACATATAGGTTCCCCTCGAGGTCTAGTTGTTCAGTGTACATTTTCAGGCGGGACAGATTACAAAATGGCTGCCAGGTTACCATCTTGGATTTTGACAATTAAAGTTTGTTATGGCTATTTCTCACAAAATTTGACATATAGTTTTCCCTTGAGGTTTAGTTGTGCAGTGTACATTTTCAGGCGGATCGGATAACAAAATGGCTGCCAGGTGGCCATCTTGAATTTTGACAATTGTTTGTTTGTTATTGCTATTTCTCTGAAAGTACTGATGGGATGTTTATGAAATTTGACATATATATTCTCCTTGAGGTCTAGTTTTGTAGTGTACATTTTCAGATGGGTCAGATCACAAAATGGCTGCCAGGTGGCTATTTTGGTTTTTAAAATTAGTTTGTTATCTTGTTAGAATAGTTTATAGTTGCTGTTGTATTTTATTGTTAAAGCACAAGTAGTGTTTGGTTCTTATTTGTATATATTTGTTTATGTTTATATATATTGCCCGAACCTTTAGACTCTTAACCAGGATCCAAAATAGACCCTTTATAGCCATGCTACACGTGCATGGGGGCATAACCCATATATCCTTTCACAATTGGGCAAACGTCCAATTCCAAACGTCCAAAAATTAGGTTTTAGAAAGGGATGTGTATAGGGTTATACTTTAATCTGGATATTTTCTGTATTTTAATGTTAATTCAAATTTTTCCACTCCAAATGGAACATATTGCTTTGTTGTGGATACATTTAAAAATGTTTCTGTTGTCATTGAGCTGTGAGGCCATTGGCCTCTTGTTATTTTACTCAGTACAGGTCATGACCAACATTTTCAATTTTAGAGGTTGACAGGTATGGTTAAGCTATCTTTGATCATAGCAATTTATATTTGGTATTGTTATAATCTTGTGAGAAAGCACTTTACATATATTAACGTTTTTGTTCAAATTCATTGTTGAGCCAGAAAATAAGAGAAAAGAACAGTCTGTCATAGATCAAATAAAGAACATTCGATGGTGGACGCCAAGATCATTCTGGGATCTCTTGTTTCCTCAACTGATTGTGCATATTAAGGCCATTCATGACTTGATTATAATTCTGAATAGCCAATGGGCGAGTAATTTTCTCTGGTTTTTCCAATTTGTCTTTCACATCTTACATAATCCTCATCACAATTATTGCACATTACAATCACAATGTTGGTGTCATTCCAAGCAGTGATGTGAGGTGACTGTTTATAGTATGCGACCGAGTCACCATGATTTGATATCTGTTTTTTCACCCGGGACTTTTCTGTCATTTGAATTCAATTATTCCACGCAGTGATGTGAGGTGACTGTTTATAGTATGTGACAGAGTCACCATGATTTTGTATCCGCTTTTTCTGTCAAAGCTCACTTGGAAGTCCGACACAATTTGAATTCAATCGTTCCACGCAGTGATGTGAGGTGACTGTTTATAGTATGTGACAGAGTCACCATGATTTTATATCCGCTTTTTCTGTCAAAGCTCACTTGGAAGTCCAACACAATTTGAATTCAATCGTTCCACGCAGTGATGTGAGGTGACTGTTTATAGTATGGAACAGAGTCACCATGATTTGGTATCCGCTTTTTCTGTCAAAGCTCACTTGGAAGTCCAACACAATTTGAATTCAATCGTTCCACGCAGTGATGTGAGGTGACTGTTTATAGTATGTGACAGAGTCACCACAATTTGATATCCGCTTTTTCTGTCAAAGCTCACTTGGAAGTCCAACACATTTCGAATTCAATGTACCACAGGTGAAAATGTCTTCTTTCTTCAGGTGTGATGCTGATTTGACACTGCTGAAGAAACTGTCAAAATACAGGTGGTAGTTCAATCCAACTAAGTCTCTGGATAATCATCAACCACCCTGTATCCCAGTCCATGCATTTCCTGAACAGGTGTTCTGTCCCTATGTCCTGTGTATAATTGAAAGTCGCTCATGTATGATGTCACACCATCACACCTGGCCTTGTATTTAATGTTGAACCTTTCTGGTTTTCCAGGCATACATTGCCTTAAATCTGACCTCCCATGGTAACCCTTCATCGCTTCATCAATTGAAATTTCTGTGCAATGATCTAAATTTAGATTTAGCCATGTCGTAAATTGGGATGATCTTATTAATTGGATGATACCTGGTGTCATCACATGACTAGCGGGCAGCACTCACATTCAAATGTAAATACTGAGATAATTTCTCATACCTATTTTGCATCATAGTCCGTATTAATCAAGTGCATCCAAAATTATCCTCTTTCCAGTAATCACAATATGAATGCTTCACTGTCATCCCCATTAAAATATTTAAACCTAAAAATGCACACATATCTTCAGTACATGTTGATGTTCCATGCTCTGCAGATATATCATAAATGTCGCTTGTTAGAAATATGTTGAAGTATTCAATTGGTGCAGCTGTGGACACATCAAAACAAGTACACTGGAGGGGGGGGGGCTATCATTTTCAGCCTCCGACTCGCTAAACTCACTTAATCCGGTTGAAGTTTCATTGTCTGATGATTCATCGGAAGTTTCTCCTTCAAAGTCTGAGAATTCTTCGTGACTAAATTCATGGATTATGTCCATAATGTGCTGTAAATTGGCATTGCTCTCTTAGTCTTCACTTTCTGTCGCCATTTTGAAAGAATGTTTTTACATCTTGCAGGAAAGGGTTAATTGCGCTTGTATACTGAGCGTGCACATCACAAATCAACTAAATATAGTCTAAAGGGAATCTCCAGTGTGCTTTATAAACATTGTGGGTTATGATAATTAACACGAGTGTCTATAGATAAGGGTATTTTGAGTTGGAAATAACACAGTGTTTTTGAGGCGTCATATGCCATCATGATTAAAATTAACACGGGTGTCATGTGTCATCATTATGGGTAAAAAATAGAAACTCTTCATGTAGTCAAGATGATTTTATGAATTAAGTGACAAAATCATTATGTTTTTTTAAAATTTTGTCGAAGAGCAACAAATATGACTGGCTTTTTCTGTCCACTTTTATTGTCTGCCATGACAGTAGGCATTATACAACACATTTGTGATGTCTTTCCAGACTTTATCATTTTCATTCATTTTTGTGTAAATTCCTCCCGTTTATCATCTATTGTCTCAGGAAATACCCCTTTGTGAAAAGTTGTCTTCTCCAGAAAAAAAAACAAAGGTTATATCACAACCAATATGAGACGAGATTTGTCATTCTTGACCTTCACTTCATAATGATGAAAAATAAAAATAAATAAAGCCAAAATATCAACATTACAAACAATAATTCAAATGATAGAAAAAATATCACAAATTAAAGCATCGGAAGCTTGAATTCATTGTTATTTCTTTATAATTGTTTATTGCATCGATTCAAAGCTTTGATATTCATCATCCTTAACAAGATTTCAATTTAGAAACTGTAGATCCACAAAAAACATTATTTTGAAAATGGTTTGCTAACCTCTACTTTAATCATAAAGTATCATCTGATATGAAATTATTTCATGTTATAAAATTCTGTTCATTCTTAAAGCTGAACTAGGATCATAAAAAGCTGTTTTAATAAAAAAAATGTGTTGAAAAAAAATGTTTTGAAACATTCCCACTTCATCTCACCACACCCACACATTTTTAAGTGTTTCACCAGAAAACGTCCCACAACAGGTAAAAAAGGCGTAATACTTATATTAGTCGTCATTGTATATCTGTACTCTAAACATGAAACGTGCGAAGTCCCAGAGGCTGAATAAAACTCGCAGATTTAGTCGTACCTGTACTTTTCAACGAAAATAAACATCCGTGCCTCGATTTAAGTTTTCTTCAATGTACAATCAGCAACGAACAGAGAATTAATTATTAATCCTTAATAAATCCAAAATTTATGACATAACACTAAATATAAAGCACTTTCCAAAACAAAGCCATCTGCTTCCTATTGTTTTGATGATTGTTTTTGTTAAAAAGTACAGGTAAGACTAAGTCTGAGTTTTATTCAGCCACTGAGACTTTGCATGTTTTGCGTTGAGATTACAGATATACTATGACGACTGATGTAACTAATCTGCCTTATATAGCTATATTCTGGTGGAAAAAAAACCAAATATGTCTTCTGTGTGTGGACATGAAGTGGGAATATTTCAAAACATTTTTTTTCCAAATTATTTTTTTATTTAAAGTTCAAAAGCTTTTTCTGATCCTAGTTCAACTTTAAATATCATATTTGGTGATACAACAACTTCATGTTTAAATGAGGCTGTTATGATTTCATTTTATAACAGAATGTTGTGTGAAAGAAGGTTTTTATATCTAAAGTTTGGATTGGTAATTTTGTTATTAGGTTTCATGTCACTTGAATGCTGTGAGTGCTATGAATATACTGAATTATTCATATTCAGTATCATTATACATTACATTGTTGGATCTGGAGGCGGTATGTGGTTTACAACCACTCTTGAATTTGGTATTTTTCATATTAAGAGATTAATAAAAATGAAACACTTATAATTCTTTATAGATGGAATGAATTTCAAATCAGTCATAGTGTGTGGAAGCGAGACAATTGCTTCAGAGCTTGTAGAATTCACAATTTGGTTGAAGCCATACGTGTACATTGCTCTTTCAAGTTAGGTTTGCTGAAACTCAATTCACTGTGGGAACAATATCAGTCTATCAGTTAACACAGATTAAACATTTTAAGCATCTGCAGCCCTTTTCACAAAAAATCTTAAGATAACTTTTACTCTTAAGAGTAAAATTAAGATTGTTATGGTTTTCATGAAAAATCTTAAGTGAATCTTAAGATAAAAATTTGTCGTAACTTTAAGAGAGCTATCACCCACACACTTAAGAGAAATTTTTACTCTTAAGATTTTATCAATATAATCGTAAGTGTCTCCATAGAAAAAAAAAAGATGATCTGATATGTTGTTTGATATGATTAACAGAATAGCTATTCGCAGAGAACGTATTTTTTGACAATAAAATGTGAGTATAGATAGATCGACGAGTCACTAAATATTGACCAGCCGTTAGGTTTTTCCGAGGCACTGCATCGTGAACTTAGCATACACAACAAGAGATTTAATTGAAAGGCACACAGAAAATATCATGCAATTCCTCCCCATATCCTGAGGGCATTTTGTATTTAGTAGGTTAATAAATCTAGGACTAGATCGATTACTTTGTGTTGAAACTACAAAAGATCTAGGCTACCATATTGTACTGTCCTCGTCACATAATCCGTGAATCAAAAAAATAGAAATGGTTTAGATCTAGAATAGAAATCTAGGCCTATATCGTTGTCATGATATGATAACATATGCATACCTTTTGTAATCCTTTAATAGATCTACAATGATAGATTTAGTCAAGAAAATTAAAATTTGCTAGCCCTGCCACTATTGTTTACATCTGTACCAAATCCTAGCGTTCTTAAAGTCACGCACTCTGACGTCATGTAACAGGTCGATCCAAGCTGATAAGGGGTGTTTCAAATGAAGACGAGTTTACTAGATCTATCATCATCTTTAAATTGCATCGGCGGATTTAGAGGGACGGTAGGGCTCTCAAAGCTTAGTTAAAAATTTAAAAAATCCTTGAGACTACTTGGTCGAATTTCTGCTCCGATTTTAATATACATTTAACATTGCACTTTTTTGCTGAATCAGTTATCTTCTTTTGAGAACGATAATCAATTTGATTTATTAGCGGATTATCAGGCAAAGGCCATATTGGCGCGTCTGAATGTAGAAAAAGGCGTCTATGGACTTTAAATTTCTTTTTTTTTTCTGGAAGCGTAAACCCCGATCCCCTTACGAAATGCGATCCCTATAGTTGACAAAATAGGTGTAAAACCTTCAATTTCTCTAGATTCCTAAAAAACACAGAAATTTTCCCCGACTCGCTCCGTTCAGCAACAATATCAAGACTTATGCCCCCTTTAAATTCTCGGTTTAGCTCTGGTGAGATATACATGATATAAAAGTTGTACACGACATTTTTTAAAAAGTAATAATCCCATGTCACCATCGGCACCACTTTTACAAATTTTCTATATCCGCTAATGCGATGTGATTACTTTGAAGGACAAACAGGTCATAATTTAGTGTCTAAAAACTTCAAAACTTGTAAAACTACACCATCTCCAGGGAAGGATACCCTATAGGACCGTTTGCTGTGAAAATAATCCCTTTGAGATTAACAATGGGACACCGAACTTGTTAGATCGAGTCTGGAAACTTACGAATTTCCAGCTTTATTTTTTTCAAAGGTGCGTGACCCATAGTCTCAAATGAAATATTGCTTCACAATTTATTCAAAAATTTTAAACCTAAAACATCCTCACTAAGGCTTGTATTCTATAACAATTTAGTATAATCGTGTATCTAAATGGATATCTAAAATAAATGTAAAAAACCAAATTTTTATGAAATACATATAAACACACGATATCGTATAAATAATTTACTACTAGGTATTTCATGGTGGAAGTACTGTTTATATTGTAAACAATTTTAAATTGGGTAAAGTTCAATGATAAATTTAAAATTTATGAATTTAAAAGTGAACACCTGGCAGTATGAATATCTAAAACGCAAACGTGAAGCCTACTCAACACACACATTTAAATTACAAATATAATTTAAAATGTTAATACACAAAAACATAGCCTATAAACATATAATTTACTGATGCCGTATAGATCTAGATAACATAATACATGTAAAACACAAACAAATACGCTAGTATTGTGTAATTTCAAAAGGCTGGAGTAAAAAATAAGTAGAGCTTTGTGAAACTTTATTTAATCATTATTCAAACTTGATTGAATTTCATTTACACCAAAAATATTTTTTTTTTCTGGATTATATACAGTGCAAATACATCAACTAAAATACATGTGACGCCTTACCGGAAATATTGTATGCGAATGCGAATCGAAAGTGAAACGTCGTTGCTATGCTTACTTTAATCGTAAGAGAAAAACTTAAGATTTTATCTTACGATTAAATCTTAAGAGAAAATTAAATCTTACGATAGCTTTTATGAAAATAACTTAAGATTTATCTTACGATACTCGTAAGATTTTATCTTAAGAATAATCTTAAGATTTTTTGTGAAAAGGGCTGCAGGCATCCTAGGGTTCTGTGAAGTCGTGATGCCGGTGTCAACGCGGTCATTTTGTTTGTTTGTTTATTGTTGTTTAATGTCCCACACAAGAATCTTTCACTCATATGCCGATGAAGGGCTTCAAATTTTGGCCTATGCTCGTCACTTACGGCAATTGAGCAGTGAGGGTTCTTTGTCGTGCCGACGCCTACTGTGACACGGGACCTCGGTTTTTACAGTCTAATCTGAAAGACAGGAAACCAACCTGCCGCGATGATGCTTACATGGATAAGGCTTGTCTCTCTAGGTATAATCACGGAAGCTACCTGGGCGTCCCCTAAGAACCCAGTGGATGGTGCCAGAGTGGCCACGGAGATAACGGTTAATGCCGGTCTTTACACAGTTGTTTCACGGAGATACCTGGTGTTTACACTGACGTCCGCAGATATCACTGTCTTTCACCCCTGTAGCTTCCGGCTACAATCTGCAGACATCTATGTTCTTCCGTAGAAACAAATCGTACACGAGTGACACTGGACATTACCCGGATACTTCAGTACATTCACAGACTTCTCGGTTGTAATACAGATGTACACGGATCAAAAGAGATGATATAAGCATGTTTAATTTTTCTCCCAGATCAGTTAGACCGAGCCGCATGCATACACAGTGATGGCGGATTGACGGCCCGTGTTCATCTGACATCTCATCTGTGAATGTGTGAAAGGGGCTTTAGTAAGTTTTGGATATAAACAGGTTCCAATTTGATGTCTCTAACCTAAATAAAGAACTCTAGGCTTGTGAAAATTTTCTGAATAGCATACAGTACACTGGACCATGGGAAACCTGCAATTTTGTGTCCGGAATTTGGAAAATACCTCATCAAGCTTCCCAATGGAATAATTCCAAAATGTATCCAGGTACACGTAAGATACTCTCAACCCTGGGAACCTCCATGGACATGTTTTTATAGCATGGCGTTTTAAACCATGAAGTCTCTCACTTCTGGTCAGTCTTTCTCACAAGAAATAGCTTAGGTCCCAGCAGAGCTCGTACCTCCACTGGAACCTTAGCTGACTTTTGTGAGAAAGATTGTCTTTTTATTTGTGGAAGGCTGGTGGTCTCTTACCAAGTAACTGGGTTCTCTCCTTCTCCAGTAAAAACTGACTGCGACTATATACATGTAACTGAAAAATTGTTGAGTGTGCGTAAAACCCTATCCAAAACCAAATTCAAACCCAACCAACGTTCACTGCTACTAAATTTCTGTTCACTTGGAGGTTTAATCAATCTATACATGTATATCAATGGACCCTTTGGAAAGCTATAGAACGACTTCTTGTGACTTGTAGATATTCAAGTAAAAAATTCTGCAGTAGCATACCCAAGAGTACCCAGTCCAACTAGCATTGCTAAATATTATTTTCGTTTTGGGAGTTAATCACTTTATCAGTGGGAATCTTTTGACGGATACAGAGGTAATAATTTAGTGTCTTGAAGCTACAACATAGCCCGTAAGATTTTGTAAAACAAAGAATTCAAGGCGAGAATTCTCCGGACTTTCTAACATTTAGCTCTTAAGCTTGTTATGTTTGCTAAAATAACCTTCTTTTGAGATGGATATTAGCGTGATATATAAATTCATTTGAATGTATCTGTTGTATCTAAGATGAATCAAAGTGGGTGACATCAGTTGACTGTGGATAGTTACTCCTCCATGGCACCTCATCCCACATGTGTATTTTCAGAAGTCTGTTTGTGTCCAGTTTTTACCTGATTTGTATATTGTCTCCTGAACTTTTTTATGATCAAATTTTGGTATCTGTGAATTTTATATTGGTAAACTGGTGTAGTTAACACCATAAAGAAATATGTGAACTGAGTCGTGTATTGTTTAGCAGTTTAAAATACATTAGCATATGTAGTTTCTTTTTATGTTACCAGCTTTAAACCCCATTCCACCCTTTTCTGAAAAAAAATTCTAGATCCAATATTATATCAGAAAGAACATATGATAAATGTACTTGTACTTAAAATCTTCTAATTAGGCTATGTACATTCTTTAAATCAGTTTTATACAGTCATGGGTAACTTTGTCATAATGGGTAACAAAAAGAAAAAACCCAGGAGAGAATTGAGTTAGGTTGGAAATCACTAGGAAAATATTGCCTCACAATTACTCCAACACTTGTAATTTTGTGTAGTGAGCAGGGATAGCGTGCCTTGAAAATTGATGAAATAGGTTTAAATCTTTAATTTTCTATAAAAGTCAGAAAATTAAGAACAGATCCCCCAAAAACTGTTCCTCATTCTGCTTAGCGAATCAATTTTAAAATTTCTCCCACTCTAACTTTGAATCCCCGATCTGCTTTTGATGATGATGTATGTATTGCATCACAATAAGTATTATTTTATGTCCCCAGCCTAAAAACGCCCAGCTTTTGAAATTTTTCTACATCAACCACAAATGTGAAAAATTTATACTGACAAAACATTTTCATAAAAAAATTGCCCCCTTTTTGTTCCTACGCCACTGCTAATGGTATGGTTCTTACAAAGAGATGAATAAAGTTAATAGATTCCTAGAAGACTCGAGTTAATACTTCAGAACATATATTATTTTCTGATGAAAACTATGTTATGCGCATCTCTATTAATTTTCTTTTGTGAGGTTACCATGAAAATTACGCAATACCGTCTTAGTTCTGGTGGGAGCACATTGAAAGTTGTTATTATTTTCACAATCGTATTATTCACAAACAAGGCAACATCTGGTACATTTATTCATAGGAAAGTAATATCATAACTTAAAGCTGACTTACGAAGATAAAAAGCTTTTGAACTTTTAACAAAAAAATGTGTTGAAAAAAATGTCCTGAACGTTCCCACCTGATATCCCCATACAGCTGACATATTTGTAATTGTTTCGTCGGAAAATCAAGTCCCACAGCAGGTACAAATGGCGGATTAATTATATCGGTCTTTATGCGTGTAGCAAGGGCCTTGAGTTAGTCAAGCCGCACGTTAAATCACCTCTGACTGACTGATTGGCCTTCATTGTATATCTTCATTGTCCCAGAGGCTGGTACCGTAACTGGTGACAGACTTAACACGGGAACCTTGAACTTCTCTCAATCAGTCTCTTAGACTTTCCCTAGAACTGTATACTTTTTCAAGGTCATAAGGTCAAGGTCACAGACCAAAACGTGAAATTTTATGTTCCTCGATAACTGGTGACAGACTTAACACAGGAACATGAAACTTCTATCAGTTTGTCTCCTAGACTTTCTCTAGAGGTGTGTCCTTTTGCAAGGTTATAGGGTCAAGGTCACAGACCAAAACATAAAATTTTATGTTCCGCGATAACTGGTGAAAGACTTGACGCAGGAACATGAAACTTATGTCAGATATTCTCCATGGCTTTCTCTAGAACTGTTTACCTTTTCGTGGTCATAGGGTCAAAGGTCAAGGTCACAGTGGTCAAAATGTCAAATCTTATGTAATGTAATAACTTCATCTTCTTCTATCTTTCCATGATGAACTTGTCCGCGCATTTTCTCGGAAACTACTTGACAGATTCTAATGAAACGTAATATGATGATAGAGCTGGGTGTGCAGATGTGCACTTCATATGTGACGACATCAAAAATGACATCTATGGATTGGTCAAAACGTGTCCGCACGTTTTCTCTGAAACTACTATTTGGAATTTATGACTAATGAAACTTGATATGATTATAGGTTTGGGTGTGCAGATCTGCGCAAAGCTCAGGGTGACCTACTACGATCGTGTTTTGTCTGTCGTCGTCTTTCCTGTGTTAACATTTTCGACTTCTTCGCAAGAACCAAGGGGACAATTTCAACCAAACTTGGCATATGGCATCCCCATGTGAAGGCACATAAAGTTTACCAATTAAAAGGGGCTAGGACCCATAGGAGCTCCAAAAGGGACCAAGGACCAAAACTTGGTACATCTTAAAAAATCTTCTCATGAACCAATGATCAGATTACTTTCAAATATTATGTGCATGATTGTTTAGTCAATATCTACAAAGTTTGCGAATAAAACTGAAATCTGTTCATAAACAAGCCACTAGGGGCGCTTAATTAATGCAGGGTACAATTGTATAATAAATTGTTTAATAACTCATAACTGATTGACTTTTAAGGTCATCTGAGCCAAAGGCTCAGGGTGACCTATTGCAATCGTCTTTTGTCTGTTGTCATACGTCGTCAACATTTACACATAATTTCTTCTTCTCAAGAACCAGTGGACTAATTTTCACCAAATTTGGCATGTATTATCCCCATGTGAAGCCGCATAAAGTTTGCAAGTGAAAATGGGCTAGCTCCCTTAGAGGTTTCATAAAGGACCAAAACTTGGTACATCTTTAAGAATCTTTTTCTAACGAACCATTGATCAGATGACTTTCAAATATTATTTGCATGATTGTTAAGTCAATATCTACAAAGTTTGCGAATAAAATTTAAATCTGTTCATAAACAAGCCACTAGGGGGCGCTTCATTAATGCAGGGTACAATTGTATAATAAATTGTTTAATAACTCATAACTGCTTGACTTTTCAGGTCATCTGAGCCAAAGGCTCAGGGTGACCTATTGCAATCGTCTTTTGTCTGTTGTCATACGTCGTAAACATTTAAACATTTTTTCTTCTTCTCAAGAACCAGTGGACTAATTTTCATTAAATTTGGCATGTATTATCCCCATGTGAAGCCTCATAAAATTTGCAAACGAAAATGGGCTAGCTCCCATAGGAGTTTCATAAAGGACCAAAACTTGGTACATCTTTAAGAATATTTTTTCTAATGAACCATTGATCAGATGACTTTCAAATTGTGTATGCATCATTGTTAAGTCTAAATCTACAAAGTTTATGAATGAAAATGAAATCTGCTTATAAACGAGCCAGTAGGGGGCGCATCAGTAATGCAGGGTACACTTGTATAACAAATTGTTTAATAACTCAAAACTGATAAACTTTTTGTATACAAAGATATATGAGAAAGTTGTTAGGAATTATCTAATGATCATTTTGACAAAATTTCAAGGTCATGAGGTCAAGGTCACAGACACCAAAGAAAAAGGAAAACATTAATTTTTTGTACAATTCTCAACATTTTTGACTACTTCTCCAGAACCATGGTATCAATTTAAATCAAACTTGACAGAAAGTTTAACCATGTAAAGTCGTGGATGAAAAGGGGCTAGAAATAGAACGAATGCACCAGCAATTTTTTATTTGATATATGTATCTCCAAATTATTAAAACTACAGAAAAAACCGTTACCCTAAAATAAGCGGCTTGCAAAAATCTACAAATATTTTGTTTTGGTGGAAATTGTCTGGTCGACCCTTATGCGAGTTATTTCCCCTTTTTGGTGAATTTTTCGTGTTTTTGGATTTTTTTTACATTATCTTGAAAAGTATATGAGCTAGAGTAAAAGTGAAAGAAGCAAAAATGTTCAGCACGCAAAGATCTACAAAAAATTCAATTAGGCCGAAATTGTCAGGTCATCCAATATGGGAGTTATTTCCCATTTTAAATGGATTTTTCATGTTTTTAGAAGTTTTTTGACATTATCTGAAAAACTATAATAGCTAGAGTAAAAGAGAAAGAAGCAAAAATGCTCTACAAAAAGGTCAATTAGGCCGAAATTGTGAAATCATTTCTTATGGGAGGTATTTCCCCTTTTGAGTGGATTTTTTATGTTTTTGGATGTTTTTTTTGACATTCTATTAAAAATATAATAGCTAGAGTAAAAGTGAAAGAAGCAAAAATGTTCAGCATGCAAAGATCTACAAAAAAGTCAATAAGGCGAAAATTGTTGGGTCACCCGTTATTGGAGATATTTCTCCTTTTTGTGGGTTTTTCATGTTTTTGGATGTTTTTGGTTTTTTTGAAGATCTACAGAAAAAAATGATAAGGCCGAAATTGTCAGACTTTGTCATTTTCGTTCATTTTTGTATTATTTCTTCAATTATATCCCCTTGCAATCACTTTGATGCATTCATTCATGTAATATATTTTACAGGTAATTAGTTGAAGAAATATTTTTGTGCAAGAGTTTTGCAGAAATTTAATTTCTAGAATTTTTTATGAATTTTTTAAAATTAAAAAAGGGGGGTGCATTTTACACACGATTAGCTTTAGTTTCAAAATTACCAAAGGCATTTTGACGAAACTTTGCAGGAAGCAAGTGCTCATGGTCCTTTACCAAATTTATAGTTTTCAGCTAGATTGGCCCAGGGGTAGATCCAGGGCGGGACAATAATTCTCAAAAGATACCCCTCTTTAAAAATCTTCTTTTCCAGAACCACTACATGAATTGAAAAGCAGATTTTTTTCTGAGTGATCTACATGGATGTATAATTAAAGTTTGCATTTTTCATAGAAATCGGAATATTGATTTTTGACGTGTTTTTGATGTCTTTTCAGACTTTGTCATTTTCATTCATTCTTGCATGATTTCCTAAAAAATCTCCCCTTGCATTCATTTTGATGAATTCATTTAATGTGTTTTACTTGTTTTTAGGTGAAGGAATGTTTTTGTGCAAGAATTTTGCAGAAATTTAATTTCTAGAAATTTTTATTAACTTTTTAAAACTGCTAAAAATGATGGCAGAGGGGCATTATTTCATTCAGTCTTTGTCATTTTCATTCATTTTTGCATGATTTCCTCAATTATCTCCCCTTACTTTCACTTTGGGGCATTCATTTAATGTGTTTTATTTTTAATTAGGTGAAGAAATGTTTTGTGCAAGAATTTTGCAAAAATTTAATTCCTAGAAATTTTAATTAATGTTTTAAGACTGCAAATAAAAAAAAAAGATGAGGGTTGCATTATTCACAATATCAGCTTTTGTTTCAAAACTACTGAAGGAATTTTGACGACACTCTACAGGAAGCATGTGCTCAAGGTCCTTTACCAATTTTGTAGTTTTCAGTCGGATTGGCCTAGGGGTGGATCCAGGGCGGGGCAGAATATGTCCCAAAAGGTACCCTCTTTAAAAATCTTCTTCACCAGAACCACTACACGAATTGAAAACAGATTGTTTCTGAGTGATATACATGGATGTATGATTAAAGTTTGTATTTTTCATAGAAATCGAAATATTAATTTTTGACCCGTTTTTTTAGGCTTTTCAGGCTTTGTCATTTTCATTCATTTTTGCACGATTTCCTCAATTATCTCCCCTTGCTTTCACAATGATACATTTAAGTGTTTTACTTGTATATAGTTGAAGAAATGTTTTTGTGTCTTCATGTACATACTCCTCTTGGTCTACTTTCCACATTTGTTGATGGTTCTCAGGTGAGTGATTGAGGCCCTCTTGAGCCTCTTGTTTTGTAAATTTCTGATGTTTTGGACAGATTTGTCTCATTACCTTTTAAAGTGTAATAAAAAGTGAAAAAAGTTTAAAATATGCACCCAAGGATCTAGAAAATAGTCAAACGTCCGAAATTTTCAGGCTGCCCTCTTACGGGTGTTATTTCCCCTTTGGATTATTCATGTTTTGGACAGTTTTTAGGTCACTTGAGCTGAAAGCTCATGGTGACCTATTGCGATCGCTTTTTGACTGGCGTGCGTCGTACGTAAACTTTTTATGTTTTCGACTTCTTCTCAAGAACCAGTGGGTCAATTTTAACCAAACTTATAGCAAATTGTATACAAAGAGATATGAGAAAGTTGTTAGGAATTATCTGAGGGTCATTTTGAAAAAAAAACAAGGTTATTGGATCAAAGTCAAAGGCACCTAAGTAAATGGAAAATATTTGTTTTAAAAAAAGTTTTGACTACATCTTCAGAACCATTGAAACAATTTCAACCAAACTTGACAGGAAGTATAACCATATATAGCCGCATAGTTTCCTGGTGAAAAAGGGCTAGGGCCAAACATGGCTGTCATGACTATAAATAGAATGAATGAATCAGCATCTATTTTTTATTTAATACATGTATCTCCAAAATTATGAATGCTAGAGAAAAAACCATTACCTTAAAATGAGCGGCTTGCAAAAATCGACTATTATGTCATATTGGTGGAAATTGTCAAATCGATCCTTTTGGGAGTTATTTCAACCTTTTATGTAGATTTTCGTGTTTTTGGATGTTTTTTTACATTATCCTGAAAAGTATAACGGGTAGAATAAAGGTGAAATAAGCAAAAATGCTCAGTATGTGAAGATCTACAAAAAAGTCAATGGGCTGAAATTGTCGGGTTTGCCCCATATGGGAGTTATTTCCCCTTTTAAGTGGATTTTACATATTTTTGGATGTTTGTTGACATTATCTTGAAAAGTGTAATAGGTAGAGTAAAAGAAGCAAACATGTTCAACATGTAAAGATCTACAAAAAAGTCAATTGGACTGAAATTGTCGGGTTTGCCCCATATGGGAATTATTTCCCCTTTTAAGTGAATTTTACATGTTTTTGGATGTTTGTGACATCTTGTAAAGTATAATAGGTAGAGTAAAAGTGAAATGAGCATAAATTTCAGAAAGCAAAGATCTACAAAAAAGTCAATTAGGCTGAAATTGTCAGGTTGCCCTTTATGGGAGTTATTTCGCCTTTTATGTGGATTTTCATGTTTTTGGATGTTTTTTGACATTATCTTGAAAAGTATAATAGGTAGAGTAAAGATGAAATAAGCATACATTTTAGAAAGCAAAGATCTATATAAAAAAAAGTCCGAATTTGTCAGGTCACTCCTTTGTGGAGTTATTTCCCCTTTTAATTGATTTTAGTCTTTTTGACAAAAAATTAAGGCTTTTTGTCAAATTTGAGACATCTTCGACTTCTTCTCAAAAACCAGTGGACTAAGTTTAGCCAAACCTGACTCGAAATTTCTCAGGTGACCGTTAAGGCCCATTGGGCCTCTTGTTTGGCATTACATTGAAATGTATCAGAGATACAGCAAATGTGAAAGAAGCAGAAATTACCACATGGGGCAGGTAATGTGAAGTCAGTGCTTATGGGAGCTGAATTGTGTTGTTCTCAGGTGACTGTTATTGCTTATCGGACCTTTTGTTCCTAAGATCAAGCCCCTTCCAAAACATAAACAAAGCAATCTGCTTCCTACTGTCATTCAGCCATTGAGCCATGTGAATTCTTTCGGAACACCTTGCTGTTTACCTGCTGGTAAAACCACCGGTAAATAAAAAAGTGGTAACATGATAATATTTAAATGCTTTACGATGGCAGTGTAACAATCATTCAATATACGCCTCCCTGAAGGCAACCGTCAAGAACAAATTGCTTAACTTTACATATAGACTACAGAGTAAGGTAGGGAGATGCTTATTGCTATGACAGGCTCAGAACTCCTCAGATTTTTCCGTGTACTTAATTAAGCATCGTCAGATTCCCCGTTCAAAAATCAATGTGCCATGGGATTTGCCGAACTACTACTTGCGCTGTAGAAAGTAGTTATCGGATATTCAACCATTAAGAGACTTCTTTGTGTCTAATTGTTTCATACTCTCTCCTTATAATTCCTGAACTAGGACTTTGAAAACTCATTGAAACTAAAATTCAACAACGAAGACAGCCGGAAATGCTGTGATGAATTATTAAAGTCACGTGACATATGACACTTGTTGAAAAAGGGAATTCTGCCGATTTTGACGTTGATACATATTTTAATTCGCGTTATTTAGAAACTAGAATCAATCATCGGTTCCTTTTTATTCATACAACATGGATTTTTACCTAACTGATAGATTATTTAAATTTTTAATCTTACTCGCCTAAGTGATGATAGACAAACTCAGGATTAAACCGTTAATGTCTTACATCGAGTAAGATGCTTTCTTGGTGTGCTGTATATTCTGTTCATTCATGAGAGAATGAAAGATCAGTTTACTCGATCGAGGTTCTGGCCGGATAGCACAAACATCAATGCAGCTAGAGATTGCATGATTCCTGTCAGTAATAGAGTTTTAAAGTCTAGCCAGGTGGTTTTAGGTGATGTATTTACATTGTTACCACGGGTGTTTCGACTTTAAATCAATTCGACCCGATGTTAATATTTTTTAACACAATTCGTATTTGAGACATCGACCTACATTTATTACTCCGTTTTACATACCAAATAACAATGTTATTTTAAGGTTGATGAACGAACGTTTTTGTGTTTAATTTCTGATTTTAGAAGATCAAGGATGTATATTTCCAGGTTAAACAGTAACTGCATGTACGTACATATATATATATTCTTTTATAAATTCACCAATTCAGAATTGACAAAAGGACTTGCCTTTCAGGACTTTTAGTCATTTGATTCATGTTTATTAGCAATCTTTTACACATTTTTATGTTTTATGCAATGTTGACCAATTTTGCCAGGTTAGCGTCTGAAGGTCCCTTGGACCTCTTGTGTTTTTTTTTTATCATTTTACATCAATATGAAGCATTAAAAAGCCAGCTAAAGGATTTCGGGGGAAAACACAGCTATAATGCCCCTTTAAATCCACGTGCCAAAAATTGTAACATTCCGGATATAAATTCTTTACCTGTCGACAGTTCATTGCTCATTTACTTTGTATGGTATTTATCAGACACGGGTTTAAGTGTGTTTCGGTACATATAGGACAACGTTTTTTGCGTTTTTCTCAAAGGCATATATATCTGGATCCATTTTCTTACGTAAAATGAATTCGCTTGTACAATACGTAACTGCACAGAATTTACTATATAAATCCATTAAGAAGATTGAGTCCTGTACTCTTGGAAATTCTTCAAAATTTCTGATCATTTCATGACGTTGTTTTAAAACAATCAATAGAACAGCCTGCAATACCTACTTTGTTCTCATGTGAACACCTTTGTTAGCAAAGCAAAGTAGAAACGCCATCTGCAGATGCAAATTACATACGTGCGAGATTCATTCTACCGTAATATTTCGACAGGTCGGCCTATACAGGTGTGAGCTTGGTAGATTTTATATGTTTATTCGTTCTGCAAACACACGTTTCTCGTTTTATCTTGGTTGAAGTTAGATTAAATGGATCGATTGTACCTGGTTTCACAGGTATGCTAAAGATTATCAATGCTCTGTGCATATGAATTTGATATATTCTCATTTTACTAGCGTTGGGAAATATTGTTTACCTGGAAGTAGCA
Organism: Atrina japonica; assembly: GCA_030159075.1. Lineage (NCBI taxonomy): Eukaryota > Metazoa > Mollusca > Bivalvia > Pterioida > Pinnidae > Atrina > Atrina japonica. The sequence goes on along the minus strand of BROG01001421.1, from coordinate 23,642 downwards.
CAGAAAGAAGGTTTGTGAACTAAATTGTTTTATTTTGCTGTACGGTAGGGTGTCTACAGATTCTGGAATGTTTGCTCTCACAAATATCCAGTAAAACAAAAACAAAACAAAAAAATACCATGATGGCAAGTTCAAGCAATATAAACTGTCGTCGACGGCAGTTTTTCAACAATGTCAAACCAACTGTAAACCATTTTGATACATTAAAGAGATCTCTGAAGAAGAAATTGCAAACATTTACCATGATTTCAAACTTTGAAAATAGATTTTCAGACACGAAATAAATACTGTATTTCTTAGACTTGATCGTAATATGTCAGTGACCTCTGGTCAAACACTCGAGGACTAAGTATGTCAAATATTTGTTGAAGCGCTGCGATGTCCGAAAAACGTGGTCCGACGATACATTGCCCAATTACATATAATATTTCTTTTCTCTTGGCTATATGTGTGCTTACTTGCAACTCGGTTATCTTCGTAAAAATACCGAACGTTGATTTGCGATGGTGGGGATAAAATATTCCTTGTCAAATTTCCACCGGCGATAGCTCACATTGCTTTAAAACCGGGGTGTGACCAAAATCTTTGACTTAATATTTCCTCTCAATACTTTACTTTTAAAGAATTTATCGATTAGCTTAACATCTTTTATTAAAAAAATAGAAGAATAAGACATAAATTTCCATATGTGTTACAAATTCTTTATCTGCAACACATTACGTGAAATATATGTTGCGGTATAGGTAAATAATACATGTGTTTATATTTACATATATATATATATATATATATATATATATATATATATATATATATATATATATATATATATATATATATATATATATATAAGGTTAATGCTATTATTGCTTATTGCTATTAAATTATATTGGCCAAATAGGCGTTCGGATGCAATGAAAAGAACTAAAAGGAATCTAAATTATATAATTCTGTAATTACAGAGATTGACGAAACTGTTATTTTGTGAGGCCCCATCCTCATTCATTGTACCTCGCAATTAAAAGAAAAAAATGTAAGAGCACACACACATATTTTGTTATACAACTAAAAATATAAATTCGAATTATTCAAATATATGTACTACATAATGCAGAATTTATATTTTTTATTTTTTATATTATACATATTTATATTATCGTAGTGTTGATAATAAAATAATAGCAATTGCCGAAATCTCTTACACTTTCCGAAATTGCTTGAGTACTAAATCACCATAAAATTAAAAGAAAATATAATATAGACTTATGAATTCTGTTTTATAGTACCGATGTCACTAGGGTCAATATGCATAATCTCACTGAGGAGCTGAGTGAGCCGTCGTGGCTCCACGGTAGAGTGCCGATTAACAACCTTAGGTTCGACGCGGGTTCGAGCCTTGGTGAAGGTGACTGGCTTTCCCTGTCCTTTGGATGGAAAATTAAAAACCGAGGTCTCGTGTCATGTTGTAATTTTGAATTTACTGGGTGGATGTAAATACAAAATTTGCAACATGAAACCCGTGTCACAGTAGGTATCGGCACGTTAAAGAACTCTCACTGCTCAATGACCGTAAGTGTCATTATACTGGAGTTGTTGAATAACGTTTTAAATACCCTCTACAGAATATACATTGTATGGAGATGGGCGTTTTCAATGTTAATAATGTCTCCCGCCGGACCGGGTTTTGAGTGCTTACTGTGACGTCATTAGTCAGTGGTTCCAAATATTCCCATCCTATCAAATGTACACGGAAAGTACTCTCGGCCAAATAAAATGAAAATTACCGATATAGTTAATTATATACAAACAGTGGAATTTAAAAAAAGTTTACGTATTATTGATTACACCAAAGTTATTGTTTTACTAAAAAGTGCAACACACATGCTCAATACGACCGTTTCTGCCTATAAGACTTCATCATTTCGACATATGAACTCGAATTAAATGATAAATGTATTGCCAAATATATTTCATAGTAAAAAGATCATTGACAATCTTAGCTTTTGGGAACTTTAGAATTAAAAAAAACAAGTAGCACAGAATTTTTTTTATATAATTAACCAGTATCAGTTCCCTAATGTTATACACGATCCAACAGGTATAGGTGACACGCGATTTTCTTTACTTGACCCAGTTTTAGTAAGAGAGTGTTAGGTGGGGTTTTCGTCTATCTTATATATTGGTAGTAGTATATCTGATCATAATGTGACCGAAATTGAAATTCTTACAAATTGTACTTTCTGTAACACGTTCAAAAAAGAGATTTGGCTGTATTGTCAAGCAGATTTTATGTCTTTTAATAATGATATCCCTGTAATTGATTGGAGATCAATATTAAGTGATAATGTTGAAATAGTTTGTGAAGAATTTACAAATAAACACAGTGAAATAGCACATAAACATTTACCAACAAAATAAAGCATAAGGGCGGATGATTAAACTTGGTTTAATTCAGACCTTAAAAGGGAAATTCGGAAAAGAAAAAGTTTGAGAAAAGGGGCTAAATTAACTAACACTGAAACAGCAATGAATAATTATAAACGACAGAGAAACTTTGTTAATAACATGAAAAAATGTTACAGAAGCATATTATATGAATGTTTACGGTCTTATTGATTAATATTTGGAGTAATAATCAGAAAGACTGTTGGAAATTAGTAAAGACTACAACAAAATCTTCAGGTTCAATTAAAAGCAAACATCCATTGATAAACCCACTTACAAATGACATTGAGGTAGATGAACAAAGTAAAGCTAACTTAATTAATAGATATTTACCGACTATTCAACAATAAATGATCATGATATAGAAATTCTAGGTTTCCGTAGTAGAATTGATAAAACTTGTTCAAATTACGATATTTCACAAAATGATATTATTGATGTACTGAAATCCCTTAAACTAAATAAGGCTTCGGGATTAGATAAAATAAGTCATCAGATGTTAAAAAATACTGCAAACACAGTACGTTCGTCATTATTTATTATATTTCAAAAGTCACTAGAACAATAATTCGCAAACATCTTCATAACTATGTTATTGAAAATAAATTATATCATTTACAATCTGGATTCCTTCCAAACAATTCAGTTGTGTATCAAATGTACACTAACTTTATTATTCCAAAAACATCTCAGTATCAATGATCATGGTGCAAGGTCAATGTTCCGTACGATAAACCATTATAGTAAAACATAAAATAACCAACAATTTTTTTTGCGCTACCGTTTTCCTTTGTATGCAGATCTTATATATCAGACTACGTTACACGTAACAAACACCTGAAATTCATGCCATGAATATTCATTGTCACATGTCAGTTGACATACCCGTATAAAACTGACCAATAACTGGAAACGGCCAATGGAAACATAGTATGACAAACTGGGAACGCAAAAGGACAACTCGAAAAAGGGTAAAAGCGCGCTGCAAGTGTCCGTTTTTGCCGGATTTGTATCTGTGTCCTTGACATCCTAGAGATTTATACTTTGATATCCGAGATGTTTTAAATTGTTACATACAAAGATAAGTTGCTGAAGCGGTTTATAGACATTGTACGGGGTGTAAATTATGATAAATATTTATGATAATAATTTCCACCTCAATATTGATGGACTTCAATTGTTAGCATCAAAGACCAACTGTTATCTTGAGCATATTAGGAATATACCAAAGACAACGAAAGGTGACCTCATGACGGGATAAATTTAGTAAACCATTTATCTTTTTTAAATCTAACCTTAAGGGATCTCCGTAATCATATAAAATTACATCATGTAGTACAGTTCTCTACTTTTCGACTGTTTTAAAATTAGATTCAGCATTTTCTTAACCTAAGTTAATTATGACTTTAACTTTGTCAATTTGAAAATTTGTTGAGGGTAACGCATTTTCTAATTATTCACACTTTTACATAAAATAATGTACGGATTGATTTCATGTCAGCTTTCGGTCATCCTTTGAGCTAAAACACTAAAGATGTTTTACTGTTCAGACAAAAAAAAATTGTTACTACAATTTTCCTGAAAAGTAGATAACATCATTCATATATATTAACACCTATATTGTGGTATGCAATGTATTTATAGTAGAAAATAAACGACAACGTTAAAGTGATCATCTTTTTAAAACAAAAAATAATTTGATTATTCAGGAATCGTAGGTGAAGCTATCTGAAATGTTCACATTTAAAGGGTCAGTTTTGTTAATGATTTGGTACATAAACAAGTTCCCCGAGATTATAAAAGGTTGGATATATATATTATATTTAGCTGAATGTGTTTATATGACGTTATTTGTTTCGAATGGATGCGTAAAATTAAACCACTAAAATGTTGTACACCTTGTCAGTAATGTAGCACTTCAATTGATTTTAATAATGACCATCTGTGGTGAATGTAAATATAGATCGCGTTTTTATGAAAATAACAACATCAACAACAGTAAAGTTTATGAAGGGAATCGGGTATTAGGCCTATAAAAGTATAAAGCATTTATATTGCAGCAACCGCAACTAATATTCTAATTTAAAAATGGAAAGAACGTGTTAAATCGTACGAGTAATGTTCTCCAATGTTTTACATTGAAATAATATTATCTCTTGTCGTCTGCCTGCTAAAACTGTGAAGGAAATATACTTCATTTTATGTAAAAGTTTTTATATTTTTTTAGATGTTTCCCGAGTGATTATTGACGGTAGCTATGTCACTTAGTGTAACACCACCTGAGCACCACCCAAATAATTCTGCATTCGTTGGATTTAATTACTGGCAATCTATTGTTCTATGTGTCACACTGGGATCAGGATGTTTTGCTCTATTTTCTCTAATGCTGGAGAGATGTCGCTATTCTGTATTTCTTTCCCTATTGATAATTTCCGGACTGGTTCACGAACTGTATTGTGCCGCTGTTCTTGGTCACTTTAAAATTCTCGTAGATTCAAACTTGATCTTCATCCATCGCAACAAATGTGCCAATATTTTTCCAGCATCATTGATCGCCAATGGGATTTATTTGACCTTAATACTATCAAAAGCAGTAGCCATTCATTTCAAGGAGAGAAGTAAACTTTCAAGATGTATGCTCATGTTATTTATGACAACTAGTGTTTTGGTAGTATTGGTTTTCAATAATGAAGATGAACCTAACAATCGACCAATGGTCATTGATATGAAGGAAGATGTTAAACTATACTTCACTGTTTGCAAAAGACCAGTACAATACATCACATTATCGTTGGAGTACATTTTATTATATGGACCGATAGCCACAATATTTGGATACATATTGATTTTCAGAAACGGTGGGTAACATTACTATATGTAGTAAATTCCGAAATTAAGAACCCAAACAAAGTCTGAATATTGCATAGCTATTCTGGTTTATTGAATACATCGGATTTGATATTCTTTTTTGCTCTGCTCAAAGGAATATAAATTATTTATATTTTAAAACAAACACTATGTATTGAAGAGTGAATCGTTTAATAGGGCATTTTAGTATCAATTATTCATTCTCATCTTTCACCATGACAGTCGTCGTTCTTCATTCCATCAACAATTATGTCAGTAAAACAAAATAATTGATGTTAAATCATGAAAAATTAAAAAGAAAAATATATCATCCGATCATCTATTTTCACGCACATCAGTAATTGCGCATTCCGGTATCCTGTTCCCAATATTCTTCGATATTTTTGCTAAATATAACAATCAATAATAGATAAAAGTATGCTGATAATCGTAAGTTTTGGTCTCCTTTGTTTACAAATAAACTTGTTGTGCAAGAACTCTTACGTGCGCGAAAAATGGTGTCTCGAAGTTAGGAGATGAATTGTTTTACAATTTTTGGGTGGGTGATCATGAATGTCAGTTATTGTACAACGACTATAATGCCTTCGAAAAACAATATAACCGAATGCACCCCAAAAGAAAACTATCCGTATGCGGATTCATCTTATTGTGTAGGCTATCTCATTCACTCGAGCACTCTTCTGTAAACATTGTTAGTAGTGAGGGGTTAGTCTGGGGGCAGTTTGGAGTCACTTCCAAGGGTCACCTGAGTATATACATAGGCATAAAATGATCAGATTCCTAATTAATTTGAGAAAATTGCTCAAGGAACCAAGGTTTGGCAATTTTTCGATTGTTTTGATGAACTTAACCTTACATATGAATACCACAACATATAAAGGAATATAAGATTCTGTGTCTATGTACAAGTACAAGTCGTAATAGTAGAACAAATCGATATAATTTTTTGTGAACATAGCTAACACCCCTTTAAATATTTATGGTTTAGATAACTAAAAGGAGATAGTTACAGGGACACAAAATAAATCTATATTGACAAATGTCCTTCACGAGATAGATAAAATAAAAGGAAAAATAAAGGAATATTTCCCTGAACGAAATAGATAAATGAATATTTTTAAAAATCGTTACAGAGACAAAACATAATGCTTTATTGGAATATGTCCCTGCACGAAATAGATAAATGAAAATAAAAAGAAATAATTTCAAAGACAAACCATATAGCTGTAATGGAAAAAGTACCTCCACGTAATGTTTTTATTCACTACAGAGTTGTTAGCATATACACCCAGCAAGTAAACAGTACAAAACTATTTGGAAAATGTAAACACGAAACACAAATACATTGCATATCATTTCGTCATCGTTTTTATATTCATTTCACTATCCGAAACCTTGAACTGCCTGTTCGATGGTTATTTGACTTTTCTGTACTGTGATGGTGATCAGGGACTGTGCTCCTATTTTGATATTGATTTGGCTGCACACTCGTTGAGCTTGTCGGTCAACATGAACACCGGAGTCAGTCTCTGGATTTCCTTAAGTTCCATGTATGTCCACAATTTTTAACTTGATACTTTCGCTACTCTCTGTACTATGTCATCCATTTTAGATAATTTGATTGTGGATATTAATTTTACATGTTGACATAATTGGATTAAATATATTCATCGTTGGTGGAATATATTGCCAAATGATAAAATATGTGATTAATAATTTCAGGTATTCGTCAGAGGCACCTGTGTATTATTGATAAGTGTCCGAGCAAGGATGATGGGCCTTGTGAAAAGTGCGATTACTTGAACAAACTTTTACAAACAGTACTTATTTACTACATCGTATCTCTCTTGCTCATCCGGCCATTGCAAATGATATGGAACGGGGCACGTGAACAGCGAACAATGGATATAATTCCGAGTTTAGTAAATACCGTCATGTTTTCCTATCTGTCTCTGGAATATATTCTGAAGTTAAGACAAATGAAACATCAAAGTTGAAAATAAATTAAACTATTACTGATGAAAAGGTTTCCTCGTCCACTGATGCCCCTGAGAGTATTTATTGGAAAGACAATGGAACAATTATTTTAAGGTGATCTACTGTTTGATTACGTGAAAGATACATTAGGGGAGGTAACTGTTGAAGTACAACAATTTTGATTTTATCAGATTTTGCTGAAAAAAAGATTAAAGAGGTATTTCGATGATATCTGTTTATGAAAAATTGTAGTTCTATGTATTTTGGTAAGATGAAGTCAATAGTAGATGTTACATAAAGGTTGTTTGCTATGGTAACAAAATAAAAGCCTGTGGTTGGTCAAGATTTTGATATTGTCAGATTTTCATGAAAATAGTACTTTAGGGTATTTTCGTATTACGAATTCAATGGCGGGTATGATGAAAGTGTCAGTTGCTATGGTAACAAAATAAAGGCCACTGATTTGTCAAAACAAAGATACAGATGTTGCTCTTTATGTCATGTATACTGAAAATCAACATGGGTAGAAATCTATTTCTTTTTTTTAAACAACATATATTAACTTGTTTTAATAAACGAAACTTGTTAAACTAGTTTTGCACACATTCTTATTTCGCCATTGTACTTTATATTGTGTATTGACACAATTTGGGGAGAGGGTAGTACTAATCCTTATTTACTGAAATCTAATATGGGTAGATATCTATTTCTTTTTATTATACAACATCTTTTATGTTATATTAATGAAAGAACCCCGTTTAACTAATTTTGCACACAATTGTATTTCGTTATATCTATCTATTTCTACAAATGAGCTATATTTTCCTCTGCCAAAATACAATATAGGATACCCCAGACAGGCTACTATTTGCTTATTAGAGCTTTGTATGCAGTAAATTGTGCTTATGTTGAAAAAGTATCAGTTTTTTATCAGTCAATGCCCAAAATTAAGTTAATATGTCAAAACTGATGGTGTCACATAGGAATTCATTGATTTCCTTTTTGTACAGTTTAATATTACACATTAACGTCACGTCAATGTAAAAAATTAAATAATATGGATAGCACCTGCTTTTTGCTTTAAATTAGTACGTTTTGGGTATATTCAGTGAAAAAAGAAAAAAAAATTCAGGTTTGCACACATACACCCATGAGAATTCCTTAATAGGGTATAATCCTTAAAAACTGTTTAGCCCTCCTCTATAGGTCCAGTTGTGATGATCGGTTCAGGTCGGGTTTACTTTCAACTAATATTTGTACATCAGTTAAACTGCCATGTATCAAATTTAATTCATTTGTTTTTTTTCTGTAATATTTCATGTATGAAATATGATGTGTATGTTTAGTATTGCGTTAAAATATATGGATTTCTCATACAAAATAGGGATATGACAAAGATGCATTTTATGTATGACTGAAGAAGTGTAATGACGATGAGAAATTTAAATTAAAAGGTTTTTTTTCACAGTTGGCGTGTGTAACGCCGACAAAATAATATAAGATTTCATAACTGATCATTACGTAAAACTTACTAAAAGTATCACGTTTTAGTACCATAAAGATCAACTCACTTCTGTTTGCATTTTTTTCAGTATTCCTTTAATATGCAAAACATTTTGTATGGTTGTGCACGAATGGCTGAAAAGTTATCTAAAAATCATTAATCAGTAATTAGCACCAGCTTAACTCCCTTGATAAAAAGCAATAATAACCTTAGTTCGTAACATATCATTGGTTTCATTTTATTAATTTGGAAACATCCAAGATACATATAAACTGTACGTACATGACTTCTTAATCTGGCGTGCACATGTTTTCTTTTTTTATTCTGAATTTACCCCAAAAACATATAAATGCATTCACTTTTTCAAAGAGTAAGATGCTTTTATTCGCCAAATTCATAAACAGTTCTTGCTAATTTATTCAATTATATTTGTCTAGATAGAATATTTCATGTTGCAAATTTTGAATTTACTGGGTGGGTGTAAATACAGAATTCAGCTCTCATATTGTAAATTTTGTATTTACTGGGTGAGTGTAAATAAAGAATTTAGTTGTCATGTTGTAAATTTTGTATTTACTGGGTGAGTGTAAATAAAGAATTTAGTTGTCATGTTGTAAATTTTGTATTTACTGGGTGGGTGTAAATACAGAATTAAGTTGTCATGTTGTAAATTTTGTATTTACTGGGTGGTGTAAATACAGAATTCAGTTGTCATGTTGTAAATTTTAAAGTATTTAGTTGTCATGTGTAAATAGAATTAAGTTGTCATGTAAATTTTGAATTTACTGGGTGGGTGTAAATACAGAATTTAGTTGTCATGTTGTAAATTTTGTATTTACTGGGTGGGTGTAAATACAGAATTTAGTTGTCATGTTGTAAATTTTGTATTTACTGGGTGGGTGTAAATACAGAATTCAGTTGAATTAAATTTTGTATTTACATGTAAATACAGAATTTAGTTGTCATGTTGTAAATTTTGTATTTACTGGGTGGGTGTAAATACAGAATTAAGTTGTCATGTTGTAAATTTTGTATTTACTGGGTGGTGTAAATACAGAATTCAGTTGTCATGTTGTAAATTTTGTATTTAATGGGTGGGTGTAAATATAGAATTAAGTTGTCATGTAAATTTTGAATTTACTGGGTGGGTGTAAATACAGAATTTAGTTGTCATGTAAATTTTGTATTAAATGGGTAGGTGTAAATACAGAATTTAGTTGTCATGTTGTAAATTTTGTATTTACTGAGTGGGTGCAAATACAGAATTCAGTTGTCTTGTGTAAATTTTGTATTTACTGGGTGGGTGTAAATACAGAATTTAGTTGTCATGTTGTAAATTTTGTATTTACTGGGTGGGTGTAAATACAAAATTAAGTTGTCATGTTGTAAATTTTGTATTTACTGGGTGGGTGTAAATACAGTATTTAGTTGTCATGTTGTAAATTTTGTATTTACTGGGTGGGTGTAAATACAGAATTTAGTTGTCATATTGCAAAATACAAGCCATTGGCAAAAACATGATAAAGGGTTATAGTCTCCAAAAGGATGTAAAGTCAATGATTATAAACAGAAAAAGTCAATTTCTGTTATAACATTATTCAGTATCAACAGCTCAGTTAATTAGTTCCATGTTGTTGATACGTGAACTCCATTAATAAACTTTGAAATCCAATTTTTACAGGTTCAGTAGATCTGAACTTGTTCGTGACACATTTATGATTATCTATGACAGTACATTATAGAGAGTGTTTACTTTGAATATTAGAAGATATGTTATACATGTAAATAGTCATCTATAAGTAGGTTATACAATCGTTTATAAAGCTAACTTTAAGCATTAACAAATAGTTAATCCAAACACAGTCGTGTAGGAAGTTTACTTCAAGTATTAACAAACAGATAATACAAACATATTATACCCAATAGCGTAAGACAAACTACAAGATTGGGGTAACTATAACATTATACCATATTTCAAGACAAAGAAAGGTCGATGACCAAGGGTTATAACTTAACGCGATGGTTTAATAATTTACTACGGAATATAAAACCCGTTGATATGAATAATAAACTCAGTTTGATGATGTAAAACAAATATTGAAACAACAAGTTGTTACTATTTACATTTGCGTATTGATATATAAAACACATATACAAATCTGGTGCACATTGTACAAACACGGATCCATGGAAGTCGACAGTTGGGATCAGGTGCCATGGAGGGGTAAGCATTCCCTATTGACCTATAACACCTGTTATTAGTCTGCAGTCAAATACACATGAAATAAGAGAGAGTGGAATCCTCATCACAATCGATTTAACAACCACATCCGGACAGGTGACTTATTTCTTAAGTACACACATGTTATCCATGGTAAAACGATAATTTAACAGTTATGGAAATCTAAACATTTCATTTCACAACAATAATGACGATGACATATTTCTATCAGACTATAGGCTACATCTCATCCACATTGGATCTTGACTATTTATTGAACTTTTTAAAGGACCAAAGAGGCAATTTTATTTAAAATTCAATTCACTTTTTCTACGGTTGAAAGGTTAAATATTTCAGCAGCATTTCAAACTTAAATATATAATCGAGACCATGCCGTCCATGGACACCAACTCTTAAGCTAGAACACAAAGTCGCACACGACGCTTGACTGGGTTGCGTAGGTTAACCTTTCACATTTAAGTCGGGCTTTGCGAAAGCCGTCTGTAGTCACAATCCACTGTGAAACCGACCTTTTGCGAATGTGAAATCATCATTAGCGTCAAAACCAACACAAAAACTTGCAACTATTGTAAGTGAATTATCAAGAAGCAAATATACACCCTGTTACTTTTCAGTGTGGCACTACATGTACTTCGTCGTCGTTGTTGCAACTGGAGGATTTCCAGTTAAAGTCTTAATGCTTTATACGAAACAGTAGCCTAACATTCTGTATGCAGTGACACTCCAGAGCTAAACTCCCTTGCGACGACACGCAAGTAGTTAGTCTCTCTCTCTCTCTCTCTCTCTCTCTCTCTCTCTCTCTCTCTCTCTCTCTCTCTCTCTCTCTCTCTCTCTCTCTCTCTCTCTCTCTCTCTCTCTCTCTCTCTCTCTCTGGATTTCTGTTGATCAACAGAATTTTCATTATTAAAAAACGAGTTTAACACAATATATGCATTGTTTAGAATGCTCCACTACAGTAACACAAAGAAAAGATATGAGAACAAATTGAATACCCTTAAATAAAATAAAGTTGGTGTTACGAATATTTACCGCATCAGTGCGTTTCCTGATGAATGTATGCTCGTTATACACGGAGCTCACTATATCAGGTCTTGTACTTCAAGGCATCAACGTCGCGTTTTTGTCTGTCTTCAAAGATATATTTATCGTGTAAATGTGCCCCTTAATTGGCCGACCTGTTCCTTTATTCATACGAAGCCGACTTCATTCAGAAACTGCTGAATCAAAAGAAGTTAGCAGTGTCCTTTAATTTGATATTTAGATATATCGACGACGTTTTGTCAATTAATAATGACAATTTTCATACATATGTCAATGCGATATATCCCAACGAACTAGAAATTAAAGATACAACGGAGTCAATTACACACGCTTCATACTTGGACATTTTACTTAATATAAACACAGACGGGAAATTAGCAACTAAACTATACGACAAACGCAATGATTTCGGTTTTCCCATCGTAAATTTTCCACATTTAAGTAGTAATATCCCTCAGTCACCCGCATATGGAGTTGATATTTCAGAAATGATCCGATATGCCAGGGCTTGTACAACATATGAAGATTTCATATACAGAGGTAAACTACTCACTGACAAATTATTGACACAGGGATATCGAAAATCGCGTTTAATGTCAACGTTCCGCAAATTTTACGGTCGGTATAATAGTCTTGTTTGCGACTACTCTGTTTCATTCAGTGAAATATTGAGTTGCCTTTTCATTGGTGGTTGTTGAGACGTCTGTACCAATTGGTTCGAGGATACACTCCTCACGTATTTCATTGGACTTGACTGTGGACTCACGGCGGGTGTGACCGGTCGACAGGGGATGCTTACTCCTCCATGGTACCTGATCCCACCTCTTGGTTTCCAGAGGTCCGTGTTTGTCCATTTTATAGGATTTGTATCTATGTCCTGGACATTCTATTGATTTATACTTTGGTATCTGAGATTTTTAATATTAAATGTAAGATGAGCGATAACATCAAAAGCCTTAAAAGTGTTATTTTAGTGAGTATGTAATTATGCTAAAAATGTAATTAGGTAAATCAAACATATAATCATAAGATACGGAGCATGTTTTTCATCATCAAAATATAACACAGTTTATGTTTTACTGAAATATAAAGCATCTCAGCGTCAAGTACAAATCTTGAGAATGTCCAGGATATAGATACAACTCTGGTAAAATGGACAAACACGGACATCTAGAAACCAAGAGGTGGGATCAGGTGCCATGGAGGATTAAGTATCCCCTGTCGAACGGTCACATCCGCCATGAGTCCACAGACAAGTGTACTAACTGTACTGTATTATATTATATTACATCGTATTTAAAAGAAATAAGTTCTTTATAATATTATACTGTATATGTTAACAGAAAACAGTTCCTTATAATATTATATTGTAAACGTTAAAAGTTGTAAGTTCCGTACAATATCATATTGTATTTAACAGGAGTACGTTCTTTATAATATCATATCGCGTTAAACAAGAGTAAGGTCTTTATAATAGTATATCATACTGTGCTTTCAATTTGTGTTGTGTAAACATCGTTCTCACCTGGATCATAAGCCAAGGTTTGCAAATTAAAATTGGAATATAGCATAAACATATGCAATAAAATTTCCTGCTTCCTGTAATTCTATGTAACGATAATAAATGTCTTCTAAAAACACTCAGGCATAACTTATGTTTATTTTAATGCAAACCTTAATAGATTAACATCCAATGGATGCCTTTTAAAATTTCGAGCAACAGCAAGACATTAGCGAGTTGGTGAATCATCTTTTTAACGAGTTGATGGAACGTTATGGTAATTGTTTATAGGGAATAAGTCAAAGCATATTTTACAGTATGGGGTTAATAACACATCATATTAACGGAAAAATACACATGTATGTGCATTTCAGCAACATAAACTCAACTTCAAGATTGAAATTTCCAAATCACACTTTTATTAATATATTAGTGCTTTTTAGGTTGACGAAAATATAGTAACAATTCAAAGAAATTAGTAATCCAATGTAGAGTAGCAACGAGTTCGACGTTACAACTATACAAACAAAAATGTTAAAACAAATATGTTTAAAAACGAATAAGTAACCGGAAAATAATTTTCAGATTTTGCACAATAAGTATTGAAAGCGGCTGAGTTTAAGTTTGCTTTATCTTGACTGAAACGTCTAAATGTTTGTGTAATATTCTAATATCTATGCAAATAGCATCAGCTCTCTACTTTAAAAGGTTTGACGCGACGGAAAGACGAAACTTGATCATGGTAACATTGAGTGCGATCTATTTTGGAATGTGTTATTGTACAAGTCACAATTTCTTACTAGGTTCATAAGATAATTCATATATTGATAATCTTGTTCAATATGCGTTTTGCTTCATCGAAAACACGTGGCAGCCATTAATAATATCTCAACTGATGAGAAACTCGCGACAGTCTTTGAAGTTGGGAAAATGTTTTACATGTACACGTATTGACGTAGAGATTTAAGGCTACTGATAGGAAATATAGCGTAAGGGTATAATACTGCCCTTTCGCATAGAAATTTTATATAAATGTAACGATGTTAATAAGAACAAGATTTTATAATCATATCGCTGATCTATGTACTTTGTTGAATAATAAATAATAAAAATCAGTACTCACGTTAGGTCAAATGCCTGACCTGAGTTTAAGTTAAATTTAATTTTAAGTATTCCGTATACTGAGTGTATTAAACCTCATTAAAACTTACGTTTGCCATCAACTCGTATCACTGCTTTCAGTACTTAGATTGATATTGATGTTTGTCATTTGATAAATTACATTTTCATGGGAATGTGTTTGTTATTTACTTTCTGTACAAAAACATAGCTGAGATGTTACTGGTACAATAAGATTAAGAAATATATATTTGTTATGAGATACAACATTATTGTAATTAAAACAAACATTAAGGTTTAAGCATTTGTCTTATTTTATTTTACAATTAATGGAAAAGCAAATGAAGATATGGTGAAATACACCAAAATCAGAAGATTATTGATTTCCGGTGATCACTTTGATGGCATATTGTACCTGTACGTGTGCATTATTTATGTAAACTTGATTAGAAAACTTTAGGCTATTCATCTTAAGTTAGGAAGTATTGTATATATTTTATATAATTTGTACCTTGGGTCAGTGAAACGGTTACCTGGTTAACAAGCTAGCAGGAATTCGACACACTCTTAGCCCGAGTTACGGGAAGAGTTGTCCCTGTAAATAAATTGTACGTCACCTGTATTTGGACTCCGTATTAACCTTGGTAACTCGGTTTCTGTAAGTTAATCAGGACAACTACAGTGCTGCACTAAGTTATAGTGCACACACGAAGGAGACGGCGCACAGTAAAACCAGGCGGTTATAAATACATCACTCTAGGATTGATACAGATACTATTCAGAAAACACAAACCAAAATGTGTGCAGACTAACTTTCTTCATACCTTATTTAATTCATCTTCTTGGTATGCACTCAATATCTTTAATGCATTTTTGTTTCGTTTCGGCCTTTCCCCCAATTCAGATAAAAATTTACTGTTATAAATTTTACCCTGATGGTGTCAACCCAGGATTACTTGTAGTAAACTTCCCGACGGTGTCAACCCGGGTATTTTTCCTTTTTAAATCAACACATATCATTAACCCGATGGTGTCAGCCCGGGTGTCAACCCGGGTATTATCCATTTTGAACCTTACAGTATCAGTCCCACCAACCCGGGTATTATGCTGTATCAACCCAATGCTGGGTCCATTTTGAACCTTACAGTATCAGTCTTGTCAACCCGTAATTGATAATTGTTTTTCAGTAAAACCCAATGGTGTCAACCCGGATCCCTAATTTTATTTCAGGGTATTAGTTTCCCAAGCGTTTCAACCAGGGGGAATTAGCCTAGGTTTAAGTTAACCTAATGATAGATGTGAGTAGCTACAAGAAGGCCAAAGATTTATGTTATATGAAATGTTTTGTGGTACATTAAACATTATAGTTTTATTTGTTATTTTTAGTGGTATTTTGTACGTAGTTATAGTTATTAATTGTAGTTTATTGGATGGTTGTGAACTCAAATAATTTTTCATTTCATCTAATAAATCTGTTAAAATTTCAATTCTCTTTACTATGCTGTATAAAATGAAAGATATAGTAAAAATGATAATTTCTATAAACTTTTGGCAAATGGCTGTATATGTAAATATGTAAGTGACAAATAGGAGTGTGATCTATATACTGAAACTTATATCAGTGTAGATCTTTCTACTTTCATAAGTACACTAATGTCTTATGGTACACTTTACTAAGCCCATCTTACAGAAAGTGTAGTTCTTTCTATATATAAGACAAAATGAATAAATAGAAGAAATGTAACAATATGAATTATATATCCAGTGACTCGCCTCCAAGAATGGTGAACATGTTACCTGAAACATGCATGTAAGATTTAGTAGAGTTACGAAAAGTATTCATTGTTATAAAAGTCACTGAACTTTATTTCGTAATATCAAATGCGTAATAAGTTCATGTTTGCAGGCGGTAAAGTGGATTGAAAGGAGATATTATGTAAATACAAAAAAATGGCTGTTGGATGACTAGGGTAAATAAAGAAGATAGAAAACTGGTATGACAGTAATGAGTTCCATAATTCCATAATTCAAGGTGGTCTTTGATTTGTCTGTGTCGATAGCCATCAGATATCATTTTCCTATAAAATTCTGTTTAGGTGGATACTGTTTGAAGTACCCGAGCGACACTATAAGAGTGCAGTATACTCCAGCATCAAAAAAGGTGCTGACCATTGATAGTGGTACACTGGTACTCGCCTGATTATGTCATTGTACCAGAAGTCGTAGACGTGACTGACAAGTTACGAAATATCTTTATTTTAATAAATAAAAAAATAGTCTGAAAAGTCATTATTTTTGTTTCTGGTCCAGATTATAGCCATCATTTAAAAAAATTGTTTATCTAGAAAATCAAAGTCGTAAATTTAAGTTTGTTACAGTGTCTGCAACGGTGGTATTGTTGAATCATGGGAGGGAACCCAACTCGGAGCAGGTGCCAGTGTGACAAGGGGAGGCACCTATTTGATAGCGGTTGTTGAGTCGTCTGTAGCAATTGTGACTAGGATGTCTTCATCACCTACTTCATTTAAAATTGCCTGGAGACTCACCGCGGATGTAACCGGACAACAAGATATGAATACTACTCTATGGCACATGATCCCACCTCTGTATTTCCAGAGGTCTGTATTGGTCCAATATCACCAGATTTGTATATGTATCCTGAACATCCCAAATATTTATACTTTCGAGTATATGATATTTTATATATTCATTTAGTAAAACAAGGGAATTACAAAGAATGTTATTATACCAACAGTAAAATTTGCGAATTATTGATATCACACGCGATTTTCGAGTAGTTTATCTCTGCATATGAAATATTCATATGTTGAACATGCCCAGGCATATCGGATCATTTGTGATATATAAACAACATATGCAGGTGATTGCGGGATATTTCTACTTAAATGTGGAAAATTGGCAATAGGAAAGCCGAAATCATCGCGTTCGTGTAACACTATGAGGTTCGGGAGGAAAATACTTATATCTAAATAAGATTTAATGATTTGATTTTTGTTTTTGTTTTACGCCATACTCAACAATCTTTCCGTCATATAATGGCGTCCAGTTTTTATTAGTGGAGGAGAAACCCCGGTTACCCGGGTAAAGACCACCGACCTTCCGCAAGAAAACTATTAACTTGTAAATAAATATAAACAGACAATAACATTGGTGTGCCCTGATATAAAATATAACATGCATTACATACATTGTATGTGAGAAATGCGGGCAGGGGATTAAATTACATAATGAAACAAGTTACCAACACATTTTATTCAAATTTAATAATAAGGGTTTAAATATGAATGTAGAAATTGATTTTTGGATAATGTTTCAGCAACAAGGTTACATAGGTCATTATCTGTCATAGTCATCCTTGGTAAACAAATTTTGGCATTTTTGATTGTAATGTTAAATAATATAACGTACTAAAACTGCACTATTTAAGATGGTGTCAAAAGGTTACAAATGGTGAAACTTTGACAGATTTTGATGGGTACGGCACCCGTATTTCTCTGGTTCTTTTTCAGTTACAAAGGGGAGAGAGAGGCCGTCATTTTGACACAAGCTACTGTCGCCTGTATGTGTTACTGATGTCACACTTGCTGTTCAATAAAATCTATACGATCGCGAGCTGAGTTATTGATTCCTTGTGGGTTACATTCGTCGTATAGCCTGGTTGCCAATTTCTGTGTCTATAGTAAGTAAAATGTCCAGGTAGGAAGCTTGTGTGTTTGGTTCTGTTGTATTTTGAATTAAGGATTAACTTTTCAGTTGTTTACTGAAAAATAACCAATGTTGAGGCAGAATCCACTGCTTCAAAATTGGTTATGTTTTCAAACATCCTTTTATTAAAACATAATAAAATGTAAAACAATACAAACCTTTTTGAATTCAATTTTAAATTGTAATAACGGTAAAAGGCTCATGTTCCACGTCGCTCACTTGAACTGTGTTGGTATCTTACAAATATGGGAATCTCAAATTTCCAAATTATTTTAACACTCCTTAGGAGTGGAGGAGACTTAAAAATTAATGAAATGACAAAGCTGGAAAAGATGTCAAAAACATTCAAAAATTAGTTTTCCAATTTATTCCAAAAACAAGAAATTGAATCATGCATCCATAAAATTCATAAAGATGCAATTAGTTTTTTTTCAATCCGTGCAGCAATTCTGGAGAAGATTTT
Source organism: Atrina japonica (assembly GCA_030159075.1). Classification (NCBI taxonomy): domain Eukaryota; kingdom Metazoa; phylum Mollusca; class Bivalvia; order Pterioida; family Pinnidae; genus Atrina; species Atrina japonica. The sequence goes on along the minus strand of BROG01001421.1, from coordinate 4,756 downwards.
CAAAGAGGGGTACCCCAGTCCTCTTTTGCCCCACCCTGGATCCATCCCTTGGTTGATCTGGCCGAAATAAACAAGCTTGGTAGAGGTTCTTGAGTTCTTACTTCCAATAAAGTTTCATCAAAATCCCTTCGGCGGTACTGGAGAAGAAGTCGAAAATGTGGCAAATTAACCCCTTCATTTTTGCAGTCTTCAATAAAATCAAATTTCAGCAAAATTCTTTCAGGAAAGCATTTTTCTACCAAACCACAGGTACAACACATAAAATAAATGCATTATAAGGAATATTAGGGGAGAAAATAAAAGAAAGCATACAAAAATGAAAAGAAGATTGTTAAATGATAGTTCCAAATGTTTATGTTCAGTAACTTCCTTTATTCGAATGTTGTTCATTGTTAAGACTGGATGTATAGTAGGTGTTTGTTTTGTTTGTTATAAGTAAACGTTCTGTTTTTTGCGGATTGAAGTTCACTAGCCATCTTTCTGCCCATTTGTGATTTTTTTCGGTTTTGGTCAAGTGTCTGTGCGTCTTGGTGGGTTTTCCAACGATAATGTATATTGATTTATCGTCTGCAAATAGTTTTATGTTACACGAAACCTCTCGGACATTGTCATAGATGAAAATAAAAGATAGTAGTGGCCGCAAAATGGACCCCTGAGGGACTCCAGCGTTTATTTGTATTAAATTAGCCTCTTTGCTATTTAGTGTAACTTTTTGCTTTCTGTGACTTAAGTAACTTTCAATCCATTGTAGAAGGTTATTACTTATAACAAAGGAATATAATTTGTAAAGTAGTCCTGTATGCCTCGCTCTATCAAAGGCCTTGCTTATGTAAAAAATACAGCCCTAAACTTTTTACCATTATCTAGTGCTTTTGAAAATTCGTTATACAAATAAAGGTTCACAGTAGAGTCGCCTTTGGTGAAGCCAGATTAATGAGGCGACAAAAGGTGATAGCTTATTAATTGATTATAGATATATTTGTATATACATTTTTCAAATAGCTTACCAATAATACTTAGAAGAGAAATTGGCCTATATAGTTTTCTATTTTTTAGGATTATTATTTTTAAAGATAGGGACAACATTTGCAATTTTCCAAGAGTTAGGAAATGTTCGTGGCATGCTCTTTCTGATGTTTTGACAAGTCTATTATGGTCTGTAGGGTTGAAAGGATTAATGGCGGTGGTGTTACAAGAGACACACTGGCAGAGTTTTTTTTTTGGGGGGGGGGGAATTCTATGAAAACTGCACTCTTGGAACAACTGAAAAGGTAACTTTCCTACGCCATGACTTTGGCTATGGCGAATGGCAGTGTCGCCAAAATCATTCTATTTGGATGGAGGAAGGAAAGATATTTCCCCGTTGCCATATCAAAACAACTCATGATGCAATGCTTGTTTGCCTATGTGGACGAGGACGGTTTGTTGGAGTCTTTTTTCAAATACTTGCCTGAAAGTGAAAGCAAATGTTTGGAAATGCCTTTGAAGGATTTTTCGACCACAGATAATGACGAATAATTGAATATCTCGATGGGCATGATGTTAGAAAGCTACCGACGGAAGCGAATTACAAACCGATTTTAAAAGAAGTCGCACATAAAGAACTCATTCAAACGCCCATGTTTGTGGTCGATTGTTGGAAATCAATATTGTCCGGAAGTATAACAATTGACCAGTTGAACTCCACTTATAAGAACTTGAACCCTACCGCAAGAACAGTTTGCAAGGTTTTGAAATTCCCAGAAATGATGACACCAGAGGAAACAGTTGTTTCCAACCACTTAAAGAGATACATAAGGGAACTCAGCAGTGGGGCCTTGAGGAAATTTGTGCGTTTTTGCACTGGGTCAAACCTGCTCATGGCTGACGAGATTAAGGATCAGTTCGTCGGTGTTACAGGTTTGGCACGAAGACCAGTAGCACACACTTGTATTAATCTCCTAGAGATTTCGAAATCATTTGATTCTTTCCCCAAATTTAGATCAGAGTTTACCAATGTTCTGGAATCAATTATTTGGGTGATGGACATCATTTAAGAAAATTGAAAAGGCTGGATGGTTTAGGGATTGATCACTTACTCGGATATTTATTAATCATACGTTTGGAATGTCTTCAAAACGTCATTACTTTAGTTCAAGTCCTACCATAGGTACACGGTGTTTGTATTTTATAGTTTTGTTGTTGTTGATTTGTTGTTGTTGTTGTTGTTTTTTTTTTATGGGGGGTCATTGTTTGTCACATTCAAAATTAGGTCACTATGGTCTACGTTAGGGGAAATAAAACATGTATGTTATAACTGACAACATGTATCATGTGAGCGCCTGAGGGCTCCTTGCGCCTGTTGTTTAGTTTGCCAGATGGAAGTCAGATCAGACCAGGTGCACGTATACTATGGGCTTTTACCATTGGAGCAGAACACACAAGCGAGGGCCGGTACGTCAGCCGATTGATACTGTATTATTGGGCCGATGTACAGACCCTCGCTAGTGTGTTCTTCTCCAATGGTAAAGGCCCACAGCCTTCAGATTTCAAAATTGATTATTGACTCAGATATTTGTTATTCGAAAATTTTATATATGCTGGTTGTATTATATGATTACTTCAGTTCAAGCTCTACCATAGGTACATGGTGTTTATATTTTATAGTTTTCTTGTTTTTTATTCTTTATTTTTTTATGGAGAGGGGTATTGTTACGTTCAAAACAAGGTCACTATGGCCTACGTTTGGGGAAATAAAAACACATAAGTAATTGACCGCTATACCATGTGATCGCCTGCATGCCCCTTTGGCCTCTTGTCTTGTTTGGTGCAAGGTAGTCAGGTCAGACCCAATGCACGAACGCACAGATTCGCTTGTTTGCATTCATACTTTTATCTTTTTAAAAATGTGTCCAACAATTTTTTGTCTTTTTTGTTCTTATCGTTGACCATGATTGTATTTTTGTTCATTAACTGAAATCGTGTTCTTGTTCATTTACTTTGAATAAGGTTTATAAATTAGAAATTAAACAATATTAAAAGAATATTCGATATGCATGTGTTTTACTTCTGTAATATGAATAATAAAAAAATGTCAGACTGGGACTCAAAACCAGGACCTTTTGACTACAATCAATTACTGTCTGAGCAATTTTGAGGATCCGGAAACGAAAAGTTCGTTATACTCGTGTCATTTACATGTCCATATGGGAAGACTTAGGGGAACCAAAAGGGGGAAGGGGTAATTTCTGGTACTTCTTAAAAAAAACTTCTTTACTAAACTTGAAATGTCAATGTTTTATAAACAACAGATATAGAGTTGGTAGATTCAAAGTTTAGAAATTGATGTCCCTGGGATCACAGATGCGGCAAAACCCAGGGGTCAAAGTTCACAATAGCCATCAATTCTTTTAAGAATAATAACTGGGCCAAAGATGGATGAGAAAGTAGTTAACAATTATATGAGTATCGTTTTGACAAAGTTGTGAGGTTAAAGGGTTCAGCTTTCTAGGGTAGGGCAATATTTAGGCGTGGCAAAATACTGAACATGTACTTAAACGCCAATTTGTAAAACCGTTACCTTTTGGTATAAGCATATGCATATGAAAGTTCTAGGGTTTAATGCGAAGATTATTTTTGCAAAGTTAAAGTCACAGGGTTAAAGGTCAAAGGTCATAGGCACTGAAAAGTCCTTAAATTGATACTTTTCTCCAAAACTGTCAACTTTTTGTATAAGCATTGGAAAGTTGTAGAGACTACTGCAAGGATTATTGTTGCAAAGTTTAAAGGTTATGGGATCAAAGGTCAAAAGTCGTCAGCACCACAAAGTACTAAGAATGCAAAATTTCTCCAAAACCGTCAACTTTTTGTATAGGTATATGCATTGGAAAGTTGTAAAGACTACGGGTAGAATTATTGTTGCAAAGTTTAGGTCATGGGGTCAAAGGTTATCGTTACGTCAAAGTATTTGCAAAAAATATCCAAAACTGTTTTGTATAGACACATGAATTGAAAAGTTGTAGGAACTAAAAGAAGGATTAATTTCACAAAGTTTCAAGGTCACAATAACAAAGGTTAAAGGTCATTAACAATAATAATTACTTATACTGTCATTTTTCCACAGATACATCTACTTTTTGCATAAACATATGCATTTGAAATTGTAGAGTTTTATACAAGGAATATATTCCGGAAATTTCAAAGTTAAAGGGTTAAAGGTCAAATGTCACCAGCACTTAAAATGACTGAAACGGCCAATTTCACTTCAAATCGGCCAACTTTTTATTTACAAATATGCATTTGAAAGTTGTTAAGATTTAAACAAGGAATGTTTTCGCATTTCCAAGGTCACAGGTCAAAGGTCATTGACAGTTTAAAATAATTAAATTGTCATCTTACTGTATGGATGATTTTTTAAACTTTTCGATAAATAATTGCAGTTTTGTTAAACCTTTATCAACTACTTGAAGAGTCAGTTTTACGCCGATAATGCCAATTTTATTTGCAAAAACTGCATTAATGGGCTTATCTCATTGGCGGAAACATTGCTGCGACATCCGACTCGGGAGAAAAAATGGTGACGCAAGGTCGACTTTCAAGACGACAACCAATTCGCCCAAAAGTCGCCGGACATCTTCTTTTTCATGGCGAATAAAAGTCCCCAATCCTAAAAATCGCCCCCATAACTCGATCATATTTTATTTTCCCGCGACTACACAGATACTCATTTAGTCTCAAGGAGAGGTCTCGGCGCCGCCTCCTAGTCTCTAGTGCCAGT
>BROG01001420.1:50000-57565 GCA_030159075.1 Atrina japonica | reverse complement strand
CATATGTTATGTAGGTCAATTCAGTATTTACCAACTGATCATATATTTTATAATGCGAAAACGATAGGTCTAACTATATAACAAGGAGTATCCCGTCAATTTACTGAGAAACTTGTGAACACTTCTTATGCTCGATATTAACATCACAAGTTGTAAAAAACAAGATGGACCTGGGGTGTAGCTTAGCAATTATAGCAATATGAGGTAAATTGAGAGCGATTTCACACGATGCGAGTGACAAATCGTTTCTCACAGGAATATATGGTGATGGCTAAGCAAGCTGTTTATTAGAGACGCTTTACAAAATTGCACTAGACCTAACTCTCCTGTTTCTGTTCAACTTACAAACAACGCAACTACGAAACGAATGTTCATTTCTGTTGCCGTGTTTCTTTTCATAACATGATCTAGATCTACCACAATATGTGCATGTACAGTGTGCTGTAGATGCAGCCCTAATCTCGTGTTTTCGATTTCTGTCTGTGGTTATTGTTTGTTTTGTGGTATTAAATGGCTTTTAACATTAAATTAAAAAAAATACGAAATGAATTTGTGTTATTTTATTCTTTATTGATTCGTTCATATGTTCAAAGAAAACTTGTCCAACAAATACATGGTCATGGAAAGGATTTCCAAAATGTTATGTATTCCTACGCCAATAAGTAAAGCCGTTAAATGCTTCGGTCAAGCGACAACCGTCTTGTATTATTGAAAAATGAATACAGTCGTTCTATATACTTGCAATGAAGGAAGTAACAGAAGGTACGTGAATATTCCAAATTGTTAATTTATATATTCTTATCTTTTATTTCATCAGTGCATCTAATTTGTTCGTGTATAAGCGATATGCTTCAACAATATAATTTTATATTTGTTTGAACCAATATCATAATATGCGACTTCAAACATTAACAAATTACTTAATATGTGATAAATAACAATATAATTGCATATCATCTTCTAATCTTCCTCTTTCTGTAAGTACTAGATGATCCTCGGAGGTTTTCGAATCGGCACTTGATATTTGACTAAACGTGTCAAATGTTGGTCTGCTACAATGGTCCGTTTGTACCTTGACATCATCTGGGAAATATATAATATATATGAGACTCATTAAGCGAAAAAGGGACCTCCGAGACAATGACGTAGTAAGCTAGAAATTAACAGTTAAAGTTACGTCACAATAAGTACACAAGTTGTAAATCTGTCGGTGTACATTTTTAAACGACTTTAACATTTTATACAGGTCCTGTGATTGCTGTCAGGTCTACGGATTCTTTATAATGTTAAGATAAAAACTAACTAGATCTAGTTAAATAGGTTATGGACAGACACCACCAAATATTTTCCCATATGCCTCAATGCTAAATTACAAAACTTCAGGTCACTGCCACCCCCATGTTTATTAAATCTGGGTCAAATAAGTACCCTGTGCTGAAGGATCAATATTTTGGATAACAAAATATGCAATCAAAAGTATAGGTTGCCGTTGCATTTTTACTTCAAATTGTTTACAACTAGCAGTATTCCGCATCAAAGGAAAATATCTATTTCCATATGACCCCTCCCTTTCAATTTTCAATGTCAACCCTATAATTTCCAAAATACTACATATATTCATGTGTCTTTTTATCACCTTAATTTCACTCATTAATGGCAAAACTATTTTTTTTTTTCAATTAATGACAATCAGATCTCTGGGCTCATTTTACAACTTGTGGGTGTTCCAAAATGTCTGCGCCCATGTTGTAAACAAAGCAGGTGTTTTTTTCCTATAGATTTACCCAAAACAATTGCCAAAAAATGGTCATTTTGCATTTTTTGGAAATCTGACTAAATGTACACCAAGCCCCCTTAATAATGAGGATGGGAACCCAACCTGAAGAGAAACACAGTCTATAATATGTCATACCCCTACCTCTTAATCCCATTAACAAATAAATACATTAAATGAAGAAGTTGTCTGTTTTTCTTTCATGATTTTCATTCAGAATTGTTTGTAACACATATTCTTCATTATTTTTGAATGATTTCTCTTACCATTATTTACCAATATTGACCATGATACCAAATTAAGGGTAGACGGCACCCCTTAATAATGGAAAAAGTGACAAAATATACCATTTTACTCACAAAAACTTAAAATTGGGATCATTTCTTAATGAGCATGGAACCAGTTAGTCACCAGAAGTAAAGAGAACAATTTCTGAATCTCACTTACAAGTAAGCCATGTCATTTTTTATATCATCAAATTGCTTTTATTGACGAGAAATGAAGTGCACCCTTAATAAAAATGTAAAACTTCTGGGAGGGGATACCGTTACATACAACACATTTCAATAACTTATTGTGTTCATTTATATAAAATATGTCATGTAATCATTTTCAGATATGTCCATGTTTTGTTTCATCCCTTAATTACAGTCTCATGATATATAACTAATTAAATACAGAGGGCAAATAACTAAGTCTGACTTTATAAATGGTGCAAAATGCTAGGCAAATTGCTTTTAAAAAGATATAAAATATTTATAGTTTTGTTTCAGATGAAAAACTAAGTCAAGTTTTAGTTATACTTAGTTTTGAAACCAGTAAAAGTCAATACCATGTGTTAATTTTTGTATGGTATGACCCCAAGAGAGTGTTAAGTGACATTTGCTGGAAGGGGGGGGGGGTGAAAAAGTGATTCAAACAAAAAATGCATGACTGAAAATTTAGAAAAGTTGCAACTTGAATGAATATTAGATGAGTTAATACAGAAAAAAATATAATTTACTTTGTAATTATCTTTACAGGTACTTGAGTATGATAATTAGATAAAAATCTCTTATTGGACAATATTTTCCTGGATTTTAGAAAATTGAAATATTCCTTCTACATGTTAAAATGTTGATAGATTATAAAAAAAAAATGTTAAAACGCCCTATTTCTAAAAGAATTTTTTTATTTACAAATCATCTGTTACCCAAATTTAACACAATATGACCTAACCACAATGTGGAAATTCTTGTGTACAGATCAGCATAAGGGGGGGGGGGGGGTAATTTAAATTAATTCTTATACTGTTTTCAGTGTATATGGCACGATGAAATATTTTACTGATGGGACATAAATGCTGAAATGCAGTTTAATACAATTTTCTTAAAAATGAGATGGTTCTTACGCTTCAGATACAGTACATATATACAGCTAAAGATACAAAATACACTGCACGAGTAAAATGACATGGTCCAGTATGTAAGATTTTGCCCTCAAAAGAAGAAAATCACCCAGTCTTTACCTCAAAAAGGTCTGACTTTAAATTCAAATGAGTTAAAATTTACAAGAAAACATCATTTCCAAAAATATTTTGCTAAATTAGTCACTATGCATAACCATAACTATATGATTTTTATAAAAGAAACATTGCATGTTTGTATAGAAGAGGGTGGGGTATACTTGAATTTTCCAAGTACAGATGGAATTTTGACCAATAAATGGTAAAATATTAGTTCTAGGTGTAATATAAAACATACAGATAAGAGATCTCAATATGCCACAAATGCATAATATTGTGTGTAGAGGCATCACACCTATCAAATTTGCACCTTGTGGACCCCAAACAGGTGCTCCACTTCATAGAGACCCTCAAATTTGTTTAAGAGTATAAGTAAAAGTGTCTGAATTGCTACTTAGGTGATAAAAATGAGAAAAATGACTTATTTTCAGGATTCATCCAGCCTACATGTGTCAAATGTGCATTTCTCTATATGACAGACACACCACCAAATATTGTCCATAGGCCATCAATGCTAAATTACAAAACTTCAGGTCACTGTCACTCCCATCTCAGCTTTTATTATAAATCTGGGTCAATTAAGTACCCTGTGCTGAAGGATTAATATTTTGGATAACAAAATATGCAATCAAAAGTATAGGTTACCATTGCATTTTTACTTCAAATTCCCACTTGTTTACAACTCGTAGTATTCCGCACCAAAGGAAAATATCTATTCACATATGACCTCTCCCTTTCAATTTTCAACGTCAACCCTATAATTTCCAATATACTAAAAATATTCATGTGTCTTTTTTATCACATTAATTTCTCTCATTAATGGCAAAATTATTTTTTTCAATTAATGACCCGTCAGACCTCTGGGCTCATTTTACCCTCCGCACAACTTTGGGTGTCCAAAATGTCTGCGCCCATGTTGTAGACAAAGCAGATGTTGTTCCTTATGGGTCTGGACGTAAGCACATTATTTTGTTATTTTCAAATAATCTTAAGGGATGATAGGCTAGCTTTAATACTGATTAAATAAGGATTGAAGTTTAAAAGACAAAACAAAGCACACAAACGATAAACACATTAAAATGATCTGGCATGGGCAACCTTTTCACCCTGTTCATTTAAAGATTTTAAAGATACATAGCAGGATCCAGCAAATGTTCTACCAAGCCTTTATCTTTACTCTTTACCATAATATTGACAGCTGTTAAGGAGAAACTTCAAATATACCGTACAGTTACTTATTACAGAAACGGTATAAATCAGATGTGGATACTTAAAAATTCTACACAGCCTTTAGAAAATTTGAAGGCACACAATGTTTCTCGAATCCACAGTATGAAAACTTATGACTTCTCAACTTTTTACACAACTATACCACATAAAAAATAAAAGAAAGACGTTTTGGCATCACAGACAACTATTTTTTCACTAAAGGTGGAACCCGAAAATTTAAAATTCTTCAAACACAACTATAATTCTACACATCAATACAATGAAGTTGATCTAAAAAAAAACACGCTGGGATTTCTAACAGACAATATATTTGTAATGTTCGGAGATGTGGTTTTCAACAAACAGTCGGCATTCCTATGGGAAGTAAACGTGCCCCTTTATTGGCCGACCTGTTCCTTTATTCATACGAAGCAGATTTCATTCAGAAACTGCTAATTCAAAAAAAGCAAAAGTTAGCATTGTCCTTTAATTTCACATTCAGATATAACGACGACGTTTTGTCGATTAATAATGACAATTTTCATACACATGTTGATGCGATATATCCCCCCCAAAATTAGAAATTAACGCTAAAACAGAATCAAGCTCACACGCTTCATACTTAGACATTTTACTTAATATAAACACAGGTGGGGAATTAGCAACTAAGCTATACGACAAACGCGACAATTTCGGCTTTCCCATCGTAAACTGTCCACATTTAAATAGTAATACCTGTCAATTACCCGAATATGGAGTTTATATTTCACAAATAATGCGATATGCCAGGGCCTGTACAACATATGAAGATTTCATATACAGAGGTAAACTACTCATTAACAAATTATTGACACAGGGATATCGAAAACTGCATTCAATGTCAACGTTCCGCACACTTTATTGTCGATATAATAGTCTTGTTTCCGATTACTCTGTTTCACTAAGTGGAATGTTGAGTTGCCTTTTCGTTGGCGGTTGTTGAGGCAATCTGTACCAATTGTGACAAGGATACACTCCTCACGTATTTGATTGGACTTGACTATGGACGGTGGGTGTGACCTATCGACAGGTAATGCCTAATCCCGCATGGCACCTGATCCCACCTCTTGGTTTCCAAAGGTCCGTATTTGTCCATTTTACTGGGGTTTTATCTATGTCCTGGACATTCTATTGATTTATACTTTGGTATCTGATATTCTTTTATATATGAAGATTTATGAATAATCATCTAGAAAGAAACCGCAATAAGTATGAATATTTTGGCACACGGTCCACGATATAAGCAAGCGTTTTTAGTTCCACAGCTAATCTTTATATATTACTTGTTTTCTTATATTTTACTTCAGTAACTGTACGGCGATTTTTATTTTATTCAGTGGAACTGGAAATCACACCGACCGGTTCCAAAACAAGATAGAAAATATTAACATTCTAATCATAGAAATATTTCACTAAATGTATCTGATTAGGTATCATTATGCCACTCAAACAGATAACTAAAAACATATATTTAAAAAAGAAATTTGCGACAACCAGCCCGTCTGACAACCAAAACCGTATCCTCTAAACCTAAATACGTTGCATGTTTAAGGTATCCCGACATATCTATTTCTCTGACAGTACAATGGTAATCCACCATCAATATAATGCAACATTTTAAAACTTCGTCTTCTCTGAATCCTTTATCCCGACAGCATTCGACACTTAGTAACACAAACATGCACCAAGTTGCGAGGAAGTGAATGACAGTTAATGAAGATGACAAATAAATAAAGTCTGAAAAAGATTTTCAAATGAGTGATCATGGGATGAATAATAATAATCACAAGAGGATCAGATAATACAAAATTGTTGCCCACTCTTGTCCCGAGTCAGACGACTTGAATCGTAAATATATAAATATTGTATCGACTGCATAGCCAATATCTGTCGTAGATATACAGTGTGGATATAGATATTTTTTTGGAAATCAGGAGAAACGGCTTCAGGGGTAACATTAAATACTACTGTGCATACTTAGTTTTTAAATTTAATGAATGACAGATGAGTACATGACAACATTTTATTTCCCTGTACTTTTTTTTTGTTTATCTATTGCAAATTATAGTTAAGTAAAGGAAACTACTTAAAATTGCCAAACAGCACATGTGTCTTTTCATATACTTGGGAGAAGCGACTCGCACTTTTCGGGAAATAATTCTGAAATTTGAAATCTGAGGTGGAAATATCCAGCTTCCAGACACAAAATAAAGACCTGGTCAAATACCACATTAATTATCCGTATCAAAAAGTGTGTGTCAACGAGCATAAGCAGTCAAAGTAACAAATGCCGAAACATTCGCTGGTGTGCTCCCCGGGAATATTTTAATCTTAGAAGCTCTAAACGGATATTTTAAGATTATAATTTTTTTATCATTCAAAAGTATAAGAATTATAAACAGATTTTCAAACTCCTAAAATGATGTGAAAATAATCACCTGATACAAGCTGAATGCCAGTGGGTTCTCGGATATGCTCGCCTGACACATGAGATAAATACTGGGGTCTGGATATGTAACCTAGCTTTTTATCTTAATTATACAAGTCTAGGTGGTTCATGTTAGAGTTTACCAGTGATGAATTTGGACATATTTATCCTTTCAAAACTAAAAACATCGATTGACTGAAAAAATGAAATTCAACAACGGACAGAGATCGAATTACATAGCGTTCAAGAAACCAGAGCCTTTGATGTGCTATAACTGACATATCATCATGTTAAAAAAAAAACATTATTCCTATTTTAAATGCTACACTGTAACACATACCTGGTTTTGATTCACGATAAGCCAGAAGTTCTCTAGGTCTGATATTGACCATCTCATACAAGTCGTCGGCTGAGGATAGAATAATAATTTAAAAACCATTATGATAGGAACAAAATATGAAATCAAGTGCAATACCATAACATGAAGGGTAGTTTAATAGATTCGAAATAAGATAATATGCTTAGTTACCCCAAATCATATCATTACCTTTTGTATGCAAATCTTATGATGAATTCATAGAATTATGTATAATGATCTGCATATGCGTTTG
>BROG01001420.1:0-45000 GCA_030159075.1 Atrina japonica | reverse complement strand
AAAAATTACGATTAATAATTCCACTATAACATTGTAATCGCCCATCTTTCCATCGACCTGTGCAACACAAGCCGGGAGGGAAGTGACGTCAACAAGGTAACGTAAATACTACTACTGTCCGACAATAGGTCCTTTCTGCATCACGATTACGTCATTCGGTTTGGGTTTTTAAATGGGCTAAATCCACTTTTTGTTTCGTATGTTTCACCAAAACTTATCAAATTATATTGCATCTACAGGTAACCTATTGTGTTACAAAATTCCAAAGCGATTTTATCAGTTGAATTGAAGATATTCGGTAAAAACCTCGATTTTTTGTCCGTGAATAGGACTCGCATCAGACCACATGCCCAGTAATTCGAAAACTGAATTTAAAAAAAAAACATAAAAAACAACAAACAATAAATAGATAAAGGTGAGGAGAAAACAGAAGCGAAATAAACAAAACTATGTAGCAATTGAAACAAATTAAAAGACAAAAATCTCAGATAGCAACACGACGTCTAGGGTACATATATAAATATGATGAATATTGGACAAAGAAGGAGGCGAACCAAACCGCGTTAGAAACGTATGATATAAGTCGTGGTTATGACATCCGGCAGCAGACTGAAGCATGGCGGTGAATATAAGATATTGTTTTCATGAGACTGGTGTTTGTCCATTCTGATTGACCAGGTTTGTACCTATATGCTGGACATCCCAATGATTTATACTTTGGTATATGACTTTTTTGTTGTATATCTATAAGTATGAATGCTATATTGTTTCGAATCCATAAGCCGCAAAACTACGTAAGGATCGAGGGAGAGCGAAAAAACCCGAGACAAATACTTAAATGCGCCAAATCGACAGCATAAAATTCTGTTGTAGTCTAAACATGAGACTAGTCCGTAGTCGTAGATTTGTTTAAAATTAAATCAGCAAAAGTGCTGATGATACCACAACTATTCTGTTGATTTGGCGTGGCACTTGTGACCTGGGCAGAAAACTCATGGAATAACGCTACTTTAAGCTTTTACTTGAAATCATTTTAATCCAAGTAAAGGTTTTGAAAAAATTATGACTTTCTTATCAACTTTCATATAATCTTAATGTGAAAATTTTCCAGACAGTCTAACACAGAATGAATTTGTTTAAAATTTCATCACATCAAAATGAAATATATTACGTCGAATTAGAGAAAAGTATTTTCTTTAACTAAGGGGTTTATGCATGGGGTACATATTTTTTTACTTTGCAGTTGATTGGATAAAAAAATATATATTTTCAATTATCTCGTATAAATTTAAAATACATGTAGTCGTATGGATTTTTTTTTTGTATTTTACTAATCGACACACATGGTCTTTATCACCCCGTCATATTTCTCTAATAAATAATACCTAGAAATAATATGACTTTTCACATCTTGAATAGTCCCCTCAACTGATATCGGATTGATATCAATGCATCACACGCCAAATTCACGTTAAAGAGTTTAACCCTTTTTTCCTCAGTTAAAAGAAGTTTCTCTAAAGTTAAACCTATTTTTTCTCAGTAACCCACATTAACTGGATAAAAAACTAGGTTTACATGAGAAACACCAAGTTTAACTGTGTCAAAATAAAAAAATAAGTTAAATATCGCTTTTTTTCGAGAAAAACCTACTTTAATTGAGGAATACAAGGTTAAACTTCACCAAAATCACAATACTCAGTATTTTGCGCAGTTAAGCTTTGTGTCTCTCATTTAAACAGTTTTTCTTCAGTTAATTTATGTCTACGAGAAAAATTAGGATTAACTCGTAACCCACATTAACTGGAGGAAAACTAGGTTTAACTCTTGGTTTAACTAAGTTTAATCTGATTTTGGCTTCTTAATGTAAATTTTGGCAATCTGTATAAGAGAAACTGGACACCGGGAAACATTTATCTATACAAATACACAATTTGTTTCTTTAAACTGAACATTTTATACAGACATTTTCTACCAATTTACATGCTAGGAACCCCTAACATAATTTATCCCCATCATTTTTATTTTCTGATTCAATGAGTGTCTGAGGAAATGCATCTTTTGATCTAAACACTTTATCTTTTCCCACTGGCATTTGTTTCTCTGTTTCAGGCTTACAGAGTGCAGTATCGGACTTGAATTCATTAGTTTACCGAAATTTCATATCTTTTTATAATAAAAGCAACCGTTTTACAAACTGATCAGATACATGAATTTCTAATCCATTGTATGGAATATCAGAATATGCTAAATCAATAATTAATATTCACAACCTCACTTCTGTAAGCTACACTAAGTTCTTTAGGATTGCATTGTTGAGATACAAGTTGTCGGATAGCCTCATAATCTGTCATCTGTTGAACTGAGAGATTCCCCAGTTTCTTCTGAGTCTGACCTCTTAAACTTATTGCAAGCTGTTTAGCTTTTTTTCTAAATTTGTCCACAGAAACTTGCTGAAAATTGATTATGTAATTTTATCATTGACTACATTTCCCATTAAATGTGTTAAGTTTTTTCTCTCTTCTTTTGATTTTATATTTATGTTTCTCTTTTTGTTCCATATTCCATTGAATTTATACTCAATGATTTGATAAAAATAAAAAACAATGCTTATATTCATATATATATATATCACCATTTTCTGTGAATTTGTAGTCAGCTGGTTGCGACATGTATTCTATGAAATTGTTTTTTTTTCATATGGCGTAACAGCTTAACAGTTGTGTGAGACGAGACGTAGTTCACCTTTTCTGTCCGGAAATACTAAATGGAATTAAGTTTTTTTTTCATATCATTTTGAAAGAAACTAATAATATTGAACTTTTTTAATAATTGTCTGATTTGTTTTTCAATTAATTACTTGGACACTTCCATTTAAAACAATTTCTTGATGGAACCTCTTTGGTTGAACAAATCCACTTTCACTTAGATATTCATACTCTGGTTCAAGGTCAGAAAATAACTCAAAAGTTTGAAAGTTTATTTAGTTTAAGATGAGGTTGGATGATGAATAGTTCTGATATGCCGGTTTCAATTGTGAACGTCATCATATGAATAGTCATCGTTCAAATATTTTAGTCTTAAATAATTCGTTACCGTAAAAGCTCCAATAACATGACAAACTTAAACTTAATGATAAAAAGCAATATCTAATCAGGATTAGGATTGTAATGTAAGTTTAAACAGAGCTAGTTTTATTGCAAATTAACCTTAGAGTTAGATAATTATATTTTTACAACCAATTCCCACGATTGACGTCATTGAAAGACTGACCAAAATTCAATTTCAAGGTTGAAGTCACAGATATTCCTGATCAGTAAAAGAGACTTCCGAAATTAGTGATATGAAAGTATAGAAGGCAAGACACAAATATGGTAAATATTGAACAGTTATAAACCTTTGGAAAATCAGATAAAAATTAGATCATCGGCATTCTCTGAAAACCGGGCACCTCGTGATTCATTAGTCAGTTTAAGATCAGATCAGTTCATAAATAAATTCTGGTCAAAATTTGTATAGATGACTCGACAATTACAATCAAATAATTAACTCATGAACAATCTTACTTATCAGATACTGCAGCGGGTATATGTACATTCTCATTTGCAGTCGGCTTCATCACGTTGGTCTTTCTGAAAACAAATGGATTTTGTTATTCTGTTTCTTTTACATATTATTTCTATAGTATTGACCAATTTATCATAATCCGAGATCTATAATAATAATAGTAATAATAATAATAATAAAAAAAAATAATAATGATAATAATAATAAAAATTGCATAACATTATTTGTGTTATAAATATTGTACTTACTTTCTTATCGCGTCGTAGCATCCAGTAACTACAAAAATAAAATGTATCAAATTAAATAATAATAATAATAATAATAATAATAATAATAATAATAACAATAATAATAATAATAATAACAATAATAATAATAATAATATTAATAATTAAATAATTATAATAATAATAATAATATTAATAATAATTATAATAATAATAATAATAATAATGATGATGATAATAATAATAATAATAATAATAATAATAATAATAATAATAATAATAATAATAATAATAATAATAATAATAATAATAATAATAATAATAATAATATTAATAATAATAAATCAATTAAAATCTCGAACTCCGATACAAATAGGCGTGGTCCAGTGAGCTTCGAGATAACGAGATTCCACACTATATATATATATATATATATATATATATATATATATATATATATATATATATATATATATATATACATATATATATATATATATATATATATATATATATATATATATATATATATATATATATTATATATATATATATATATATAAAAGTTATTGAAAGTCCAAACGTAAAGAAATTAAATATAAAAATACAGAATGCCAAACCACAAAACAGATTTTAGTTTTATTATCTTACATTGCGTGACGTGTTTCGCGTTACAAACGCTCATCAGACAATGATCATCAACAAAAATGTATTGAATATACATACATATATATATCATGAATCTCATAGTGGTAAAGTAAATATATATAATAAGAAGTTGATGAAGTAGATAAGATAACACTAATGTAGGAGGCTTAATGCAAAAAAAAATAAACAAATTAATTAATCTGATAAGAAGGCCACTCCTTTGCATAATATTATATGACATTTGTGGGTTAAGTTCTGTTAAGTAATGGTTATATATATATTATATATATATATATATATATATAATATATATATATATATATATATATATATATATATATATATATATATATATATTATATATATATATATATATACAGTTTACCCACGTTTTAACGTCCTCCGTTAAAACACCAAACACGCATTACGCCGCTATTTCTTTAAGATCGGATTTCTTCTTATATTTGAAAGTAATATTTGGCACTGTTAACACAGCTAAAACACTCATATTTTACAGTGGTTACTCTTAGAAGGATTTCGACTATACTTTTAGATATATTATTAAGCCGAGTAAGATATCACTTTATCTTAAAAAAATACGCATACTTATCACATTGGAGCTCAACATATGAAGTCTAATTAACAGAAACGATATCGTCTTGCGCATTTTAACTTTGGTATTATGTTTATAATATATATAACAACTAGATCGTTACCACTGCTGGTGGACCGTTTGAGTCCCCGGGGATATACTTAAGCCTAGTTCCTGGTATCCCGGTACCAGCTGTTCATCTAATACTAAAGTAATATTTGGCACTGTTAACACAATTGAAAATCGAAAATTGAAAAGTATCTAAATCTAAAATTATTCTTTTTTAAATGTGGTTACTCTTTGAAGGATTTCGACTATACTTTTTAGAGATATTTTTTGGCCTTGGATGATACAACTTTTCTTTAGAAAATACACATACATTTCAAAATTGGAGCTCAAGTGATGAAGTCTTATTGACAGAAATAATATCGTCTTGAGCATTATAACTTTAGTATTACGTTTATAATATGTATAACCACTAGGTCGTTGTCACTGCTGTTGGACCGTTTGAGTCCCCGAGGGTATACATAAACCCAGTACCTGGTATCCCGGTACCAGCTGTTCACCTTATACTAAAGTAATATTTGGCACTATTAACACAATTTAAAATCGAAAATTATCTAAGCTAAGATAGTCATTTTTCACAGTGGTTACTCTTAGTCGGATTTCGACTAACGATATCATCTTGAGCATTATAACTTTGGTATTATGTTTATGATACTTTAAAGCATAGATGTTTATATAACGACATTCAGATTACTCATATTTTAAAGATATTTTGATTCCATCTGTCAGTCCTGAGATTGTATGTTAATTTACGGTATCTAGTTTAGGACCAAGGGAAAAGCTATAATTAATGGCGAGAATTACATTTAGACTAAAAGCAGCACTCGTTTTGGTGAATTTTGTGTATTTTCGACAGTTTAGGCTACAAGTCATTAAGGAGCATTACCGAGGTTTACATAAAGTCACCGATCACAAATATTTTAAAGATATTTTTTTTACCTATCAATCGTTAGAAAAAAGGGTATTTTCTAATTTTTGGATAATTAAAATAATTTCGGTTAATTAGTTACAATTTTATCAAATATAATGCATCGTTTTCCCATGTCCATCACTTATTAATGATTGTCTGTATTGATGTAAGAATGTATTAATATTTTGACTGCAAAAAGAATATATATGATTTATTGTAACATGAAGATACGTACATGTAACTCCGGAATATGAAGGAAAGGTATCGTTAGGACACATTCCAATATTCCTGTTGCAAGGAATGGTGTCAATTTGGCTGGCGAATCTATTATAAATTGGACATTTTCCTGGAAACACACAATTTCGATTAACAAATGGTTACATGTTTTTATACGTTGTGAAAGATATATGCCTGTTTTGTTTCTGTATAAGTGATTCATGATAAACAATATCATCTTAATTGATAATTGCACTGCTCAAATACATTAAGTGCATGAGATAAATAGAATATATTTGAAATGATTCCTGATTTTCGTTTGTATGTCACAGGAATATTTATATCAAAATTTAACAGAGAGAGAGAGAGAGAGAGAGAGAGAGAGAGAGAGAGAGAGAGAGAGAGAGAGAGAGAGAGAGAGAGAGAGAGAGAGAGAGAGAGAGGGCAGATGATCTACATGTCAACATCATCATCATCATCAATTTTTATCAATAATTATGAAATAACAAGTAATTATAAATATCTAAGACATGTAAAACTTATCTCATGACCTTACGTTTGTAAGAAATTTAATAATATCTAAAAAGTATTGAGCATCTACGATTATTTAAACGTGCATCAACAGATCAAACACAAATGTTACTGGCATGTAGTAGTTGAATGAAAACAACGATGGTTTACTTCATACCTTTCGGGATCATCTTCAGTTCCGTATAAACAAGTCCGGACTGAAAATCCTGATCTAGAATACAATGGACTTTTTTCAGATCACCATTCCCATATACCTTAAGATAAGTCCAGTATTTGCAACCGTCTGAAACCGGCAGAAAGTCGCAAAATGTATTTCCGATTGACAACAGTATGACAAGTGTTTGGAGATACATCTGAAAAACATGTATATATCTATTTTTTTTACTTAGGTTGGTATAAAACAACGAGAGAGAGAGAGAGAGAGAGAGAGAGAGAGAGAGAGAGAGAGAGAGAGAGAGAGAGAGAGAGAGAGAGAGAGAGAAAGAGAGAGAGAAATCTTAAGTTCCAATATATTTAGTGAAAATTGCTTGTGAAACCCAGGTTTGCCATATTGGACCTAATTTTATTTTCACAGAATATAGGAAGATGTTATGCCTGTGAATATTTGTAACGTTTGGAGTCGTGGTCTTTCAACAAACTGTCGGCATATATATGGTAAGCAATTGTGCCCCTTTATTGGCTGACATCTTCCTCTATTCATACAATGTATACTTCATTCAGAAACCACTGAATCAAAAGAATAAAAATAATTGGTGTCCTCTAATTTGACATTCAGATATATCGACGACGTTTTGTCAATTAATAGTGCAATTTTTTAGACATTTTACTTACTATAGACACAGACGGGAAATTAACAACTAAGCTATAAGACAAACGCGATGATTTCGGCTTTCCCATCGTAAACTTTCCACAATTTAAGTAGAAATATCCAACAATCACCCGCATATGGAGCTTATATTTCACAAATATTATGGACATAATACCAGAATTATAATACTCAAGACGATATCGTTTCTGTCAATTAGACTTCATCAGCATCAATAACAAAGTGATGTGTATTTTCTAAAGAAAATGTGGTATCATACAAGACCAAAAAAAAAAAACTCTAAAGTATAGCCGTTTATCCGTCTAAGAGTAACGATTGTAAAAAATCTTACCTTTAGAAAAAAAATATTTTAAATAGTGTTATCAGTGCCAAATATTACTTTAGTATAAGATGAACAGCTTGTACCGAATTACCAGGTACTAGGTGTATGTATCCCCTCGGGGACTCAAACGGTCCCCAAGCAGTGGCAACTACCTAGTGGTTATAATCTTATAAACATAATACGTTTTAATGGCTAGGACGATATCGTTTCTGTCAATTAGACTTCATCAGTTGAGCACCAATTTAAAAGTTATGTGTACTGTCTAAAAGGAAAGTGTTATTATACAAGGCCAAAGAATATCTCTGATCCGATATGCCAAGATATATTTAACATATGGACATTTCATATACAGACATAAACTACTCACTGACAAATGGTTGACAAAAGGATATCGAAAACCGCATTTGATATAAAGGTTCCGCAAATTTTACGGTCGGTATAATAGTCCTTTATGCAATTACTCTAATTCACTCAGTGAAGTGTTGAGTTATCTGTTCGATGGTGATTGTTAAGACATCTGTACCAATTATGACAAGGATTCCTCACGGATTTCATTTAAATTTGACTAGACTCAGGGCGGGTGTGACCGGTCGACAGGGTATGCTTACTCCTCCATGGCACATTCCCACCTCTTGCTTTCAAGAGGTTCGTGTGTGTTTGTCCATTATTTCTAGATATGTACCTATACCCTGTCCATCCTAATGGTTTATACTTAGGTAAATGACATTTTTTATATTGTGATTTTAACAAGCAATAAGAGTAGAAAGTCCAAAATAAATTGTTTCAGTAACACAGGTAAAGCCCATTTAATAATATAAGTTTCTATAAATGATGGTGAAATATGTGTTTGCATATACTTCCCTCTGATAACAGCAATTATTATTATTATTATTATTATTATCATTATTATTATTATTATTATTATTATTATTATTGTTATTTATAGTAGTAGTAGTAGTAGTAGTAGTAGTAGTTGTTGTTGTAGTAGTAGTAGTAGTATTGGTAGTAGTAGTTGTAGTAGTAGTAGTAGTGAAGTAGTAGTAGTAGTAGTAGTAGTAGTAGTAGTAGTAGTAGTAGTAGTAGTAGTAGTAGTAGTAGTAGTAGTAGTAGTAGTAGTAGTAGTAGTAGTAGTAGTAGTAGTAGTATAGTAAGTAGTAGTAGTAGTAGTAGTAGTAGTAGTAGTAGTAGTAGTAGTAGAGGTGGTGGTGGTGGTTTTATAACTGGATATCGATGAATTTATTAGTCAAGAGAGTTCATCATAGAGTAAAAATAAACAATAACTGCAGCGTATGCATTACCAAAATAAGAAGTAACAATACAGAATGTATTACTTAATATATGAAGACGTAGGATAACAATACAGGATATATCATTTTACACAGACCGCAGCGAGGAGAGCGCATTGGATTAGAAATTACCCAAAAAGCAATACTCTACTATAGTATCATTTACTTTCTCAATGAACACCTAAAAATCAACTTCTTAAAAAAGTTTGAAAACGAAGTACTTAACTATTGTACTAGCAAACGTTAAGCAGACTCAGTTCATGGTGACACTGTATCTGTTAATTATTTGTTGACGTCATAATTTAGCCATTACGTCATTTTGCGGGAAAGATATTGCCTTTTTTATCCTGAGTTTAGGTACATTTTCAATAAATGTTTACAACTGGTCTCTCTCGGACCTTTCAATGAATTAGTTCATATTATATGTTGACCTAAATATCAATACAGGATAATTAACTTTGTTTAAATATAAAACATAACAGCACATTGTTTAGGACTTTAAATAGCACGGGTGTATCACTTTATATAGACAGATAAAGAATAACACCACAGGGTATATAACTTTGAATACAGATAAAGAATAACGTCACAGGGAATATAACATTGACCACAGATATAAAATAAGAGCACATTGTATATGACTTTGTATAAAGATATATAATTACAGCACGGAGTACTAGTATATGACTTTGTATGAAGAAATAAAATGATTTTGAATACAGATATGACTTTGTATAAGGATATAGAAGTACAGCACTGGGTACATGACTTTGTATAGACATAATACAACAGTACAGGGTATAGGACTGTGTATGAAGGTATATAGAATTACAGCACAGGATATATGACCGTATAAAGATGTAAATTAACAACATAATTAATAATATGACTGAATACAGATATAGAATATATGACCCTTTCATATTTCACAATGAATGCAGGTGTGTGCTTGTAAAAATCCTTTTGGTAAATAGAATCTAAAAAGAATTCTCTCTCCTTGCAAAATTCAATTGGTTTACGTCTGCACCAAACTTTCTATCTATCTATCTATCTATCTATCTATCTATCTATCTATCTATCTATCTATCTATCTATCTATCTATCTATTTATCTATCTATCTCTATCTATCTATTTATCTATCTATTTATCTATCTATCTATCTATCTATCTATCTATCTATCTATCTATCTATCTATCTATCCATCCGTCTATCCATCTATTACATTTATTACATCCTTCGGATAAGACAGTAAAAACCGAAGTCCCGTGTCACAGTAAGTGTCGGCACGTTAAAGAAACCTCACTGCTCAAATTTTGTAAGCCAAAATTTGAAGCCTTCACTGACATTTACTGATGTCTCCATATGAGTGAAGGATATTTGAGATGGACGTTAAACAACAATACAACAACAAGAACAACAACATCAACAACAACGACATCTATCACTCGGCATGATCATTTCTGAATGAATTATCATTACCCTAGTACTCGCATGTTAAATTTTGGGTACTCAGAATTATTGCATAATATGATAAACTGGAAATCTATTAGATTTCAGTTTAAATGTCATTACTATTCCAAACTAATGTACAGCATTTCGGACACAACGTAGAAAATCGGTCGAATGTGTTGTTTATATATCTGTACCCATAACACTTTACCGATTATAAAAAAGAACGGCAACATAAAGCAAGATCTGTGCATTAACTAGGGGTCCAGTCTTTATAAAATCAATTATAGTTATGAAAATATATAAAATAGTTCAATATTAAAATTATTTATAGATAGGACAAAAGATTTAATAGTTCAATATTTTAAGTTTCATTGATCTTTAAATTTTGGCAAAATGTATGGAGCTTCAATTTCATTATTAGCAGTTACAACATACTTTCAGTTTAATGGCTAAAGACTTTTTTTTTCCCAGGTTGGAATGAAACAACAGTAGGTGTTATCACAGTCGGTGGGAGTACTGTATCAAGTACGCAAGAGCGAGAAGCGGTAGGCCGAGCTCGTAACCGTGATTCAAGCTTGAATATGTTATCCTTGTACTAAGACTCATAGAGTAATGAGTATGTACAAAGGGAGATCACTCTGTATAGACTGTATAGGTGGAACCAAGGGAGATCAGTGTGTATAGACTGTATAGATGGGACAAAAGGGAGATGATACTGTATAGACTGTATAGATTGAACAAAGCGGAGATCACTCTGTATAGACTCTATAGGTGAAACATCATTCTATATAGACTGTATAGGTGGAACAAACGGGAGATCACTCTGTATAGACTCTATAGGTGAAACATCACTCTGTATAGACTGTAGTGATGGAACAAAAGGGAAGATTATTCTATAAAGACTGTATGCACTAAACCAGAGAGGGAGGGTGGGTAGTGAGACAGGAAGTATAGGGAGGGTAGCCATTTGACTATGGAATCATTGGATATCTAGTTTTTCAGAGACTGACTGCGGCAGGAGAGAGATACATAGAACATGAAAATGTGTAACGTTCTCAAAGTTTGCAAAGTGATCAAATGTGTACCGTTCTGATGTTTCAAAGTATGCAACGTTCTAAGTTATGAAGTCTCAAAGTGAAAAGTAACACAAGTGACACATGTGACTGAGTGTCACAGGTGACACAAGTGACACAAGTGACAAAGTGACACAAGTGACAAAAAATGACAAAGTGACAGAGTTGTGAAGTACAGCGTTGTTCACTTACGTCGTTCCAACAAGTATCAAAGTTCAGAGAGCGAAAATAGTATTTGTATCGTTTTATATTGTTTTGTACTTCTGTATATAAAATAAAAAAATTGAAACACTCACCCAGAGGAGTTTTTCTGACGATGTTGACTCTTCGAGCTTTGGATGCCAAATGAGCTCTAACTGAGGTCTAACTGAACTTATTCTCTAGTTTTTTTTAAAGTAACTATTAGTAGAATTTACTAGTTTGAATTGCTATCTAATAAAAGTGAATCGATTAATTAAAGAACTAGTGAAAGTTCACATTCACTTACTATAGGTTAGACTTACCACTATAGTATAACACAACGCATACAAAAAGCTGCATACTTTCATTTAAGGTTTATTTTCGAGTAAGACCCCTTAGAAAGGTCGTTTGGTTTTATGGGTTTAAAAACCCTTAACGACACCGGCAGCAGGAAGCTGTTCACCTGAGACGAATTGTACTTCTCGATTCTGTTTTGCGGCTTGGTAAAGAAAAGAGAAAACGTAAGCAGATGGACGATAAGTGTTTGCCGTTTAACAAGAGATTCTGTTCATGAACCATGGCAGATAAAAAAAACAACGGTCTTTTCCAGGACCACTTGTATCTTACGAAAAAAAACTTTAAACTGAATGTGCAGTGTATACAATAAAACAAGTTATAGGGTTGATGAGTACTTAGTATATGTAGCATATCTCAATACAGTTTAGATTACTTTTTTAATGAATTGGGGGGTCCTGAAAAGGGCTATTGGATAGGTTACTAATATTGACAGTAACATTTTCTCTTTTTCAGAGGTAATTGTCGTTCTGCTTCCAGTAGATCATTTGTCTTCCTCTTGATAGTCATGATGATCGATATTGTAGTTGACGAAAACTAGCTCTAATCTGTTTTCTTGTACAAGCATCCCGAGCTGAAAGATGGTCTAAGCACCGTCAGTACTGCCGGTCGAGTTGATCCCTGACTTTCTGTTAGGATTTCTGTTGTTTCAGTTGCCTCCATCTCTGATTGAGTTTCCTCATTAGAATCTGATAAAAACAATCACACTGCACTGCACCGTGGTCATTTTTTTCCTCTGTTGTAACAGAATAATTTTGTGAAGAGCTTCTGTATAGATAATCTCCATTTTGGGTTTTTGTTTATTGTTTTTCACTAAACGATGTTCAACAAGTAGGAGAAGAAACGCTCTCGCGGTGTGTGACGTAATGCTTAGTCTATAGTCATTGCATAATCATGGCTGAATGCGTAAACATGTGGGATAAAGTAGAAGAAAATGGGTAGTGTGCGCCGATAGAGTAGGAAGAAAGGTGGGGTGGCTAACGAACATCGATGAATAGATATAGAGTTCGCGAAGTTTGAAAAAAAGAAGAAGAGAAAGACGGCTGAGCAAACGAACAAAATGCTTTTTATGCCATGGCATATAAAGCCTAAACCATAAACGGCCCTTTTCACGACCACCTAACTTTTACGAAAAGAAACCTTTGACTGATTAGAGCAGTTCATTAGTCTCAATAATAAAACATAGATCATTTGTATACCCTTATTTTCTCTCTGTGTGTATCTCCTCTACTCTTGGTATCCTTCTAGTCATACCCATAGTGTTGCGTATGCTGTTTTACACCAGATCACTCTGTGTACCTTTGTGTCTACCGTGAAGAGACTAGGTTTAAACTCTAAATGTCCTCTAAACTCTAAGTGTACACCTTATCCCCAGACATAATACACAAACACCAGATCAATTTTGAATAAGTTTAATGTCCCGCTATAAAGGTTTTGAGAAAGTCGACAGGGGTATTTCTTCGTGTTCTACTTTCCGTGGTCGTCCCCTATTTCTTCTCACCCCTTCCCTCTGTCCTTCTTCTCTTTGTTCTTTTGTTCTCTCTATAGATACTTTTCGTGTACGTCCCCTCTTTCGTTTCACTCTCTGCCCCTGTTCTTCTTCTCCCTCATCTTTCTGTTCTTCTGTCATTTCCGGTCCTTCTTTCTTTTCCTGACTCTGTCCTTCCATTGTTTCTCCCATTTTTTCCGTTTCTCTTCTTCTATCTGTTTCTCCACTTTCCAACCCTTTCGTCTTTTCATCTCTTCTTTTCTCACGTCTTTTTTCATTTCAATTTCTTTATTCGTAGTTTTCATGTTGATAGAGGTTCAATACAAGATGTTGACACGATGACTCAGCTGACCAAAGTCCTGTTATGCACTTCATTTAATGATTAAATCACACGACGAAAATGAAGTTTGACAATCACTTTTCTCCTAGAAAATGAACTTTACGTCCCATGTTATCTCTCAATTATATTTCAATGATATCAGAATACGTTTTATATAAATCTACATGATTGTAATGATAAGGTTCCCAATGTTGATGATTGAGCGATTGACCACACGTAATAACGGTAACGATTGTGAACCCACAATTTGACTTTCGGAAATGTTACTGTAGACATAGATGCCACTCTGGGTGTGAAACAAGTGTACAATACTCTTTAATTCGGGTGGGTGGATACCAATACTTAATTCGGGTGGATACCGTGTGTGTGTGTGACGTCGATCAATTTAGTCATACCCTCATTCATGTCAATGGCTTCAAAGCCGAGTCTTTAACCTAGTAGACTTGGGAAACGTATCAAAAAAGGGAACGGAATAGATGGGTCTGCCTTTAAACTCAATCAGAAATCAATCTACAGCTGAGTCATACCTGAATTGAATAGTATTTTAATGGGAGTGTTCTTCTAAACAATCAATGACATATTGAAAGGCACTAGAAAACCCGACTCTCATCTCTTCTATTAAAGCATCAGGAGACGCATAAAACCCCGATCGAAATTTAAGTCTCCAAATACTTCATAAGTTCGACCTCCAAATAAAGCATCTTTAGGAACTAACGTGTCGGGGAAATCCTCATACGTTTTATCAATGAAATGTTGATCCGTCTTGTACCTTTGACGATAGTTATGTTCCCACAATGTTTCTACTTGATAGTGCTGACGCAAATACTGATCATTCTAGGGTATTTTGATACACTTCTTCATACGTCAAAGAGGGGTGTAACGGATGTTTCTCTTGCTGCAAGTTAGGAAAACACAAGGGACAAAAACACCCATGAAACTCGTAAATGGTCCGAGAGTCTTCATGATAACCATTCACTCGATAAGATCCTACTTAAACTTCACCTCAATGGCGAGCATGTCCAATCGTTTGATCAGTTTGATGTTCTTTCTAACTCAACCATCATGCTAGGGTGGAATACTGTCGTGCCGAAGGATATCCCCGTAGACGTATGATAGCAATCGTATCTTTTTGCATATGATTGCGACGATATGCTATATTCCCGGTACTGGCAAACGTAATCGATTCAGCAAATGGATCCACACCGGTTAGTTTCAAACACAAATGCAAACAAGCCTGTCGCAAAATAGTCACGTCCGATTCACAGTATTCTTCTAATTCGAATTGCAAATTAAAAATCTCGCCCTTTCAAATTTGGTATCCTTTCTTGAGTTCAGTCAATCAAAAACCTTTGGGTATCGAAGCTAAATGAAATGACAAGAATCTATAAGAGTCTATAAACCTGATGTTTCCTGCCGTCATAGACATAATCTTAGAACCGTTCATGATCATCTCAGGTTTTTCACAGGCATGATATATCAAATGATGTAAAATTAACTGTCCATCGTACCCTTAAAAGTCATGGGCAATAGCTATAGCCCCACGATGTAATGGTTTCTCTCCTTGATACACGGGCGTTTCAAATAACCAAGTCAAAAATCAGTGAGTGTCGTGGGACATCAGAATGTAATACGATGATCCTCCGTTGTTTTACACTGCTCACACCAGTCATCCGATGTACACAGGGGACATACTCGATGACCAATACATAGATTAATTTTCTATATTCTTTGGTATCCCGGGTACACTCAAAATCATAGAGAATGTAATAAGGGGGCGAAGATGATGCATCCTGAGAAGGGATCTGTTCTATAAAGCAACGATGATCTAGATCCACGATCTGTTTACAATGGCGACATTTTTTTCTTCTCATCTTGACAACAGTGTTGTGTGAATTGTTTCTTACTCATCCATAATTGACAAGTGGGACATCGAGTCATTAGCTGACACGAAGTCCTGGTCGTATTAGTACTATAAGGTTTCAAATGATTCTCGTAACACTGAGTCGATATGAATGTCCCCTGACAATGTGTACACTCTATAGGTTTTATGGCGCTCTAGAACACAACGGCACGGTGAAAAACAACGGAAGCAGCATTGAGGGCATTGGTGATATTCTACATGATTATAACCCACATCACACCGGTCACAATAGTAACTATATTACAAGGGTCCAGACATTGATACTATATAGTTGTTATGGTGATGGTATAAGACGTGAATTGGGGCCCCGGATCCTACCCCACTATATAGTACATTTAATTTCAATCGTTTTGCGTTGGTGTTGAGTTCGTAAGCGTTGCCATTCTTCGGGCCCACTCTCTTGCTGGGAATCACATCCAGCTTGCTGCATTAAGGCATGAGCTTTTCGTCGTTGAACAGTATGTCTACTTGAATTTCCTAAAATCAAAGTTTCCAAATATCGTTGCCAGTTTTTGTATTTGTCTCCATCTCCATGTCCAAATGTTTGACAATGAAAACGACCAACTACAATAGTACGAGCTAATCAGGTCTTGTCTTTATTCTTGATTTGTATCAAACGTTTCTTCTTGTTCAGCATGACATTTTTATCAAAACTGAGATGATATTTTCGGTTTCCACCACCGCTGCCTACAGGTTGTATGACATGGATCACTGACATGATGGTAGAACCATCTTCAATTCGTACTCTGTTGTATTTCTTAATTTTACACGTGAGCAGATCAGCATTCAGGTCTTTTGCATGCGTAAATTCTACCCACGTTTCACTTTTTCAAGATAGATGATGCATATTGACTCGCATCTTATCCCGATCTCCACACTATAGTTTGTTCTGAATAGAAGTCAACATATGATCTATTACCTCAGATACCAAGTGTATGGTATCTTTAGAAATATGTTTAAACTTGATTTGTTACACATTCGAGGCCGTTTTAAACTTCCGTGATTTACTCTCACTCGGAGTTTTTATATTTACAGGTCCATAAAACTAGGAATCATTTTATTTTGTTGTACTTTCATATAAAATTAGAAATACTAAAAACTAGTGACAGTAGTTGCCTAAAAACAGATGGCCAGATGTCTAAAACAGGCGGCCAGATGCCAAGTGTCAAGATGTCAAAAACAAGTGGCCAGATGCCAAATGCAGTTGGTCAGATACCCTGTGTCAAGATGTCAAAACAAGTGGTCAGATGACAGGTGGCCAAATGTCAAAATTAGATGGCCAGATGTCTAGACGGGGAATAATCAATGCGTCATGCGAACGTCATTAACTCTATATAAGCTAGTACTGTCTGAGTCTCAGTATTAGTTCATCATGGATAACTCATCCGACATGGAGATGAATCTGCAGAGAGAAACATGAGAATCATTCTTACACGGAGGGCACTTATTGTAGTAAGGCCACGCACAAAGATAAATTCTGGTAGGACCCCTGCGACGCCGACTACACAACACCAGGAACCACCTAGACCTGACCCTTCACTTCCCATACCTGTACAATACGTACTAGCTGAGGAAGCCAATCTTCGACAATACAAGGCCGAGATAAATCGACTGAATCGTCAGAAAACTACTACCAGCATGGGGTGAGTGTTTGAATTTTTATTACATAGGCTTAGTGTTTACCTTATGAAACATATACAAAAAGTAAATTTCGATATCTCAGACAAAATTAGGCAACTAGCAACGTTAATAAGGTTCTCATTACTTACAACTTAATTATGCTATCAGGGGAATACCCCATCAATATCATTCACTCTAGACCTCAAAAATAGCAAAAACCTATTTCCTGTCAGCAACTCTCGTCAACTCTCGTAAACTTGAGGCGACACCTACTGCTGATTTCAATCCAACCTGGGAAAAACCCAAAGTTTCGTTTCTAAAAATACATTCACTCTCCGCCCAAAACTGGAAAAACCCAAATTCCTATCTTTAGCCGTTGAATTCTCGTGACCCCGACCTCACGGCTCTCATTAGCT
This sequence comes from Atrina japonica, assembly GCA_030159075.1. NCBI lineage: Eukaryota > Metazoa > Mollusca > Bivalvia > Pterioida > Pinnidae > Atrina > Atrina japonica. Next base: position 26,965 of record BROG01001420.1, on the reverse strand, counting down.
CGTTATCCAAGATTGCCGCTCCCTAACTTTCCACTTCCGGTCATAGACACGCCTCCAAACTTAACGACTGGCTCTTTCTCCTTATTGTCATCACAACATGACCTCAACTCCGGTATGACGTCATTTGACGTGGGATTTTTATTAGTACAACGAGTAAATTAGATTTACAAAAAGCTTAGACTTTTGACTGTAATATATATATACATATAAAGAAAGTATTTTGCGTGTGTCCTATTTGAGTGCAAAGGCGTGTTTATATGCTCTGTCATATTGTGCACGGATTACCCTTTCCAATACCTATGATATGTATGAGAAGCATGAGAAGCGAAGTGAGAAGCGTATATCAATATAGAACTAAGCAGGGCGTTTAACATTGCATTATTTACTTCTATCTCATTTACGTTTTTGTATTCTATAAACACTAAAACATATATGTATCTTATATTTTCAGTTTCATTCTCTGAGTTTGATCAACATAGGTTTGTAATAGAAATAAAATCTTAAGATTCTACTTACGATTATGCAACCAGACTGATTTTTTAAGCGTTTATATATCCGGGTATGATCTTTAATAGCATTACACAATCCCTGAAGAAACTAAGACATATGACTTTTCTAAATATAACTTTATCAGTACACCCGTAAGCACTGTTAACAAGTGAATCATTTTAAGGTACAGCAAAGGTTTATACCGAAATATCAAATAGTAAAGATAACCTGAATTCAATGTAGCATTTTAAAAAGATAAGATAAAAGTGAGATATCAATGTGTCTACAAATTGGATTTCTATTTGTTTTACACAATATGATAGCGGACTCTATACTGTATGTTTATACTTCATCAGTAACTGTTTATAATTTATTACCCATGTTTTCGTCTTTGTTGACTTGTTATTGTTACAATAACAGTTTATATTGCCAAACGAAGTACTCGTATGTCTTCACAGTGTCTTGAGAACGCGAGAGGTTTCCATGCTAGCAGAGGACGCTGACTCCAACCGGACACCTGATCCCATCCCGTTTTGGATTCGGAATTGTTCCTTATAGTGAGACTATCTGTATATTTAATTTATCGCATTCCTTTAAACTTATAGTTTCGATTATCCATTGGTACTTCTTTATATTTACATAGTCAGATACATATAGGCTTATAAGAGTTGTTTCCCCGTTACAAATGTTGTCGAACATTTAAACATTTCACAATAAAATTAAAAAAAATGGTCGTAAAAGGAAAGACAATGCTAAACATGTCAATGTTTAATGGTTAATTTAAGGTTGATATACACATCATAATGTTGCATAGGTCATCTAATCCACTGAGATTTTATTCATGAAAAATATCAACAAAATTCTATTTTGAAAATAGAAACATTTTATTTATTCAGTGTTTGATATCAGTCGTTTTACATATTTTTGATTGAACCTTCCAATGACCAGTATGGTCTGAAACATTAATAGGTATAATTACCTGTCCATATGGTATCCTACAAATATAAAAACATATCATATTTCAAAGTATAAAACTTTAGGATGTACGGATATAGATGCAAATATGGTACAGATGGACAAATACGGACATTTGGAAATCAAAAGGTGGGATCAGGTGAGATGAAGGAGTTATCTGTCGACTCAATCACACCAAATGTGGGTCCACAGTTAAATCCAAATGAAATACATGAGGAACAAACCCTTGCAACGATTGGTACAGGCTTCTCAATAACCACCATCAAACAGGCAACTCAACATTTCACTTAGTGAAACAGAGTAATCGCAAACACGAATTTTATACCGACCGTGATATTTGCGGAACGTTGATATCAAACGCGTTTTTCGATATCTCCGTGTCCATAACTTGTCAGTGAGTAGTTTACCACTGTATATGAAATGTCTATAAATATTATAAACATAATACCAAAGTTATAATGCTCAAGGCGATATCGTTTCTGTCAATAAGACTATTAGACTGTGCATTATTTTGTTGTATCTTTAGTTTCTAATCACTGGGATCGCATTGACATGTGTGAGGAAATTGTCATTATCAATTCACAAAACGTGATCGATATACCTCAATGTCAAATTAATGGCCAGCTCTAGCTTTTCCTTCCTTTGATTCAGCAGTTTCTAAAAACAGTCTGCTTTGTATGAATAAAGGAACAGGTCAGCCAATACAGGGGCACAATTGGTTCCCACAGGAATGCTGACAGTTTGTTGAAAGACCACGTCTCCGAACACTTCAAATATATTGTCTATTAGAAATTTCATCATCATTTTATATCCACCTCAGTGTATTTATATATATAATCAGAGTGGTGTTGGACAAATGATATCCAATCACTATTAAAAGATTCGGGTACAATATTTAATAAAAAAAATAGTTGTCTATGATGCTAATATTTCTTTTCATTTTGTATGGAATTGTTGTATAAAGAGTAGAGAGAGAAATTGTATGTTTTGATACTGTAGATTTGAAAAAAAAAAAAAAAATGTGTGAATTCAGATTGTGTAAGTTAGTGTAGTATTTTTAAATATCCAAATCTGTTTTTCATCGCTTCTGGTATAAGAAACTGAACATTTTTGCTGAAGTTTCTCCTTAACGGCTGTCAGTGTATTGGTAAAAAGTAAAAATAAAAGCCTGGTAGAACTTTTGCAGGAGCCTGCTATGTACCTCTGCTTATATGGGGTTTTGTGAAGTCTAGGTTTTATTTATATGCTGTATATACTTTATAAAATATACAGATATATCAAGTCTACAAACTCACCTTGTCCCAGCTGGGGTTCGAACTATCGAACAAAGACACCAACCGCCTCCCCGAAACCAGTCATCCCTCTACGCATTCACATAAATGAATGTTTAAATAGTGGTGGGTAGAGTTCCGAACATGAGAACTCGGTCGTAGAGATAGAGGTAAAAGGTGTTTATTCTTATATGAATGACAATGGGTGGATGACGATGCATGTAGAGAGATGCAAGTTTATATAAAGCACTACAACACTGAACATTTACTATGGGACTTGGATCACAAATGATACCATCAGCGTAAATAAATCATACATTACGCACATATACAGAAATAGCATTTCGCTTATAAACCCACAATATCCCGGATGGGGTTCGTACTCTCGATCCTCAATACATATACCAACGGCCTGGTTCCTATGCTCGATTCTCAAACCACCACTTGGCCATCTACGCATTAACAAAAACGTTTCAATAGTGGTAAGCAGAGTACCGAACATGATAACTCGGTTATACAGATAGAGGTGAAAGGTGTTTCTCCTAATGTAAATGTCTAAAGATGTATGTACAGAAATGCAGGTGTATATATATATATATATATATATATATATATATATATATAGCACAGATATCACTTGAACACTGAACATTTACTATGAACCTGGGTTACAAATGATACTACCTGCGTAAATAAATTTGGGAATGCGTAGACGACAGAATAGTAAGAGCGTCGAGCATGGGAGCCAGGCGGGTGGCATAGTAGGTCGAGAGTTCGAACCCCTGCCTATGCATAATTAGTTTGTAGGTTCCTTGTTATTTCTGTGTTTGTGCTTTATGTATACATACGCTTAGTTACTAAATCATTGATTCCCGGGTCGGAATTTAAAAATGGTAAAAAGTGTTACGTTGCCAAGCGCTCGATATACGAAGTTACAGTGACGAGTCTTTTTGGATAAAGCTAAAAACATATATTTTACTTAATACATGTAATTTCCAATAACAATCACGTTCTTTATTTCAAAAATAAATATAGCACACATAAAATCGGGCGACTTTAACATAGCCCAAGACCGAGATTCCCCTGAAATAATTACGAAGTACATTTGATCTGACAAAGGAGTTTATCTGAAAGGTCATTGCATACGTTAATACAGCTTGATTGTTTAAGGTACGGGGAAACTTAAATTCTAGTAAAACAAAAAACAACTAAGATCATTTACAACTTTTCACGTGTTTGATAATGTATTTGAGCACACATTTTATTATGTCCTGGACTTTAAGTCCAGGAGACAAAAATAAGCATTGTGAAAGCTTATATCGCTTTAATGAATATATAACAAAGTACAGCATAATCTCTAACTAATCAGACAGTCAGTCAGTTGTGTGGTCTTAATGGTGAGATTTCACTGTACGTATCTACCAACAGTGTTATAATATGATGAGTTACTTCGTTCTGATTAAGATATAAAACTACACGTATGTCTAATTTGTCATGTACTTCAGTGACTGAGAACATATTTTGGTATTTGATAATGATATCGTCTGATGAATACTCATTAATAGCCCTTGTACACGGAACCAATTTCATTATATGTTTTTGCATTTGCATATTTAAACGTCAAACCCTTAAGCGTATATCCGTTGAACCTATTTGACATTTAATGATTGTTTTCCTCGTTTACACATGCTTCATGTTGTTATGAAAAACTTTTATTGAAAGCATTAATATATAATTCTACTATTAAGTTTACCGAGAGATACAACTGGATACCTAATCATGAAATACAACATTTTTCTAGTAACTATTCTATCATGTTTTTTCATATTTGTAATTTGTGGTAAGGAATGTGGCATACAAATTGGGTAGGTTTTCAGTTTTTCACATTTGTATCATGATTTAACGATTGTTATCATTGTTTTTATTATTTTCATTTTTAATATTAAATGTACAGATACGTGTTTACTTTAAAACATAGAATATAACTCTATTAAATTATCTATAATACTATGAAATGTCGGTATTTCAGGGGTAAAAAGAAATGTTGTAATGGCTACAGGAACGTGGGTGGAGTATGCATTGGTAAGGTACTTTCTTTTTTATTTTAAACAATTAATCGTCTATATTTCATATACTTTAAATATCCATTTAATTAAAAACAGAAACATACCTTTATTCTTTGTCCAGCGATGTTTACATCACACCATATTATTCATTACTTAAATCAATGTGAATTGTTTTGCTATAACATTTTAGCATGTCCGGAGGGGTTTTATGGTGAAGAATGCCAGCGGTCGTGTCCTAGAGGACAGTATGGTGTGGCTTGCAAGGGGAAATGCAACTGTACAACTGACCAGATATGTGATGCCAAAGAAGGATGTATATATAAAAACACAGAGAGTAAGTGATTTAATCTAGCCCTATCTTAACAACATTTCTATGAAATAATTGTATGAAAGCATTACAAAATGAATAAAGGAAATCTCACAAATGTGAACTACATGGGTAGGTACATGTTTTATTACCTCTGCCTCCGAACTAATAATGAGATAGAGCAAGCAATACGTCTAGTACAGTATAAATGCGGTCCTTCCATGGCAGAAAAGATTGGACAGTCATAAAATTAAAGAGAGAGAGAGAGAGAGAGAGAGAGACAGAGACAGAGAGAGACAGAGATAGAGAGAGACAGAGATAGAGAGAAACTTTATTGCAGTATAAAATACGGCCCCCTCCCCGGCAAAAATATTGGACAATCCTAGATTACTTTTGTGATATGCTTTACTAAATATTGAAATATTTTTCTTAATATTTTTTTCCAAATTTAAGATTGTACTTTACTTTTTCAATAAGGTTTCTTAAGCAGTCATGTTTTAACTTAAGAAACCATCTACATTTAGAAGAGCGGTTGGGTAGAGAGTAAACGTTTTATCGCGAATAAGTATGACCCCTTTGGCGCAAATTACGTTCATGCCTCTTTCAAAAGTAAAAGTGGTAAAACTATAATACTTTACACAAAAGTCATAATATCAACAGGTCATGATAGATTAAACGATTAGTGATGATCGATTTTATTTGGTATCGATACTTCAAAGAAAAAAAATGATTATCTAATCTTATCTAGATCTTAATCACGTAGATCTATGTGACTGACCTAGACTACATATTTAAAAACCGTTGCCGAGCAATATATCAAAATAAATTCTAAATTGGATAAAATTCTAATGAAAGTTAAGGCAAATATATGTATAACACATCTAGAGACGAATAAAGCTTGAAAGCTATAAAAGTGTAAATCACCAACCAGAAATGATCATAACTTAGGTAGCTCTAATTACCCAAAAATCAGTCAGTTTGTAAAATGAAAACATAAGAGAAATATAATTTAATAAATACATATCAGGTATAGCACTACGAAATTTACAAGTATTATTCTAAGTGAAATTAGGTAAAATGATGACTTGCAGATACACTATCAAAAAGGTTGACTGGAACTGCGATCACTTGTAGTCTATCTAATAACATCACCTCTGATTAAGGCGACCGTACAACCTAAAATGTATGTCATGTCCTGAAAGTTCGCATAATTTCCAGTGGGAATTGAAAACAAAAGGAATAATAATTTCGAACTAAACTTTTGCCTGATAGAAACCGCCTGTTAAATCCCTTTATTGTGTGACCGGTTTTCAATACGACACAATATATTCAAAACAAGGCTAAACGCACGAGTTTCATATTCAGCCCATTGAAAGAAGAGAGCAGTTTAACTACAAACACCAAGTGATCTACATGCGTTCCGTATGTAATGAGGTTAGATATTCTATAATAATTCCAATGGACAGACACTCCCAAATATTTTCCCATAGGCTTCAATAATTTACAAAAGTTCAGGTCACTGTCACTCCCATGTTTATTATATCTGGGTCAAATAAGTACCCTGTGGTGAAAGATCAATATTTTTGATAACAAAATTTGGCAATCAAAAGTAATAGGTTGGCCGTTGCATTTTTACTTCAAATTTTCATTAGTTTACAACTCGTAGTACTCCGCACCAAAGGAAAATGTCTATTCTCATATGACCCCTCCCTTTCAAATTTCAACCGTCAACTCTATAATTTCCAAAGTTCTACCAATATTCGTGTATCTTTTTTATCACCTCTATTTCACTTATTAATGGCAAAACTATTTTTTTTTCATTTAATGACCAATCAGATCGCTGGGCTCATTTTACCCTCCGTACAACTTTGGGTGTCCAAAATGTCTGCGCCCATGTTGTAAACAAAGCTGGTGTTTTTCCTAATGTAAGCACCATTCTATAACATATAGTGTGTTGTATAATATTTTTTTAAAACAAATAGATCTATCAAGCAAGATTGATTATATAAAGGTTAGGTAGATCTAGTAGATCTTGATGTTGATCCGCTTGTAAATGATTTACAGTAGGTCTCATATATTCAATTTCTAATTGATCGATATTTTGTTTGAAAATCTATCATTTAGAATGTAAATCTAGTAAGTGGTTTATGTAATAACGCTGATTAAACAGCAGGTGAACCTTTTTACCGAAAAGGGGATAGTGACATGAAACCCATTGGAGTATTACCGTAATAAAACTTTTAAAATGTATTCAAATGACTTTATTGTTTTAGCGCTTACACACACAGGCAAACACACACACAGGCAAACACACACACACACACACACACACACACAAACACATACACACACATAAAACGCACACACACACACACACACACACACACACACACCCACACACACACACACTTTAAATATATATATATATATATATATATATATATATATTATATATATATATATATATATATATAATATATATATATATATATACTATATAAATTATATGATATATATTATATATAAATGGCAGATTTAATAAAAAATGTTATTTCTGACGAAGATTAAAACAGTTCCATTCATAAATTCATTCGAGTCAATCACAATGAAATATAATGCCTGTCAGTTGACCACTAGGGTCTTTTCAAAATCACAATTGCTTAAAGATGCTTAAATACGGCCTTAAACATGCTGAAACTGTCAAGGCCACTGATCTATAAGTATCTCGCCGCCTTTAAGCCAAAAATTTAAGTCATACAAATGCTTAAATATGGCTTAAAGATGACTTAAAGGTGACATAAACTTACCTTTAAATCAAACTTAAAGTTGTATTTTTTATCCTTTGTATTTTCGAAAGGCACTACTATACGAGGAAAAATTATAAAGCTTAAATACATTGCCAAATTTGTACCAAATATAAAAAGATAAGTATCTTAGCTTTTTGAGAAGAAGAGGTAAAATATCTCACGGTTGTATTTGTAGATGGGTTACTAAATTTAGGACTGGGTGCAGTAACTTAAACATGTCATTCGCAATGATCGTCCTGCGACAACTACATCTAAAGGCAAGGTCGAAAAAATATGCAATATAATTATGTCTATATTTATGTCAAGTTCAAGAAGTATATTATTATTGTTCGCCATGCATTAAAATCACACACATTTAGAAAGTCCGAAAGGTCCATTTAGATTTTAATGTAACAATTTTCAGGTACTTATACACTAACACAGTTTTGAAATGAATTATAAAATTCAATCTATTGCTTTTTCTACACATTTAATACTAGTTTCTTTGTTTAGAAAACAATATCAATTATTTTAAAGTAAAATATTTAAATTAAAAATAGATATTTCTCTTTAAACATCAGGCACACTTGTCATGACTGAAACTACTAGTACTGAAGAGCAAACTACAGAGCCGACTGTAGATAACGAAGAATTATATTGGTATCAACTATTTGGTATACCTTTTGGAGTTGTTATAATTGTGATGATAATACTAACAATCCATACACACAGGTATTAGGATAATCCCTAGCTATGCTTCATTATTGTAACAGTACTAGAAACTGTCGAGTTATGCATGATTTGAGCATCGTTTTCCAATAATAATAAACAATGTCACTATATATATATATGATATGACATGCAAAATCAATCAAAATACTTAATAGGAAGTTTATGGTGAATAAGATTATCTAAGACTCGATGTATCACTATATTGCCATGTTGATCGTATCCAAGACACTCAAAGTTTCCTCATGTGGTCACACATTCCACAATATCAGTTGAATGTTTCATGCTTTTTCTCAGCTTTTTTTTCAGTCGAGATTTCGTACTCCTGTTTCTAAGGACATAAATTGATTTCAATTAACGTTTCTAGGAAAGAAAATAACGTGATATAGATTTGCCTACTTGATATGTATGGACAATCCAATATCGAACTTTATGAATGTATTAAATTATTTTGCTTTGCCTATTACTTAAATTATTATACTTAATCTTCATTCAGTATGACTTACATCTTTGTGAACATTTAGCAAATCATATTTAATTCAATATCTGAACTGATTTCCCACGTGTCACTTTAGTTTTTCAATATATATACATCTCATGTTCATAATTATTCAGGAAATGGAAATCTAGTGACCAAGAAAGTGAATCACGACATGGTGAGTGAATAATTCTTTGATACTTTGAACATAGTGGTATTTTCAAATACAAATAACATATAGAAAATCAATTACCACAACAATAATTAAGCATAAATTGACGAAGAATTTTTATGAGTAGATATAAGTATTACTTGTGCTCCGTTTCGTTCGCTCGCATATTTTACTTCATTTTCTTACATTTTTAACATCAATACGTTTCATTGAAAATTATTGTTCATCACTAATAATAGGTAAATGTCTTTCTTAAAATTTGAGTGTGAATACTTTGATATATGTGATTTTATACCGTATAAGTAGACATTTTAGCGAGGGTTCAATGTTGCATTATCAGCGAGAGTGTTGGTATTGCTAAAATTGAATATCGCTAACAATGCTGTTTGGTTATTTTTTTTGTAACCATAAAATCGCCAATCATCGATCATAACTATTATAAATATCATTATTTTTAACATCATTCTTATTATGACTATTATCATTGTTATTATTTTATTCAAAACTCAGTCTGCAAAATTAGGGCTGGTACAGTCTTTCTTACACATTTGATTTAGTGTTTTAAAAATTATTACTATTCCAAATAAAAAACATGTAGTTGTATCCGGTGACATTAATATCATTTTTGTTATTTATTGAGATCAACAAACTGGGGAGGTGAGATCCCAAACAAAATTAAACAAAAATACAGAAGAATCGGTTTATGACGAAATTTGCGAATTTGACACTGGATGTTCACGTACTCACACGTTTTCAAGTGCTTCTATATATTTTTCAAGATCTAGAGGAAAAGAAGTGAATCAAGTTCAACACAATAAACCTATTATTTTACATCTTGAGGCAATCGCACGTTGAGGATAATTGAATCTAAATCAAAACATGAAGGAGTGGGTCAAAAAGTCAAACAAAATAAGTAAGAAGGTACAACAAGCAAACTCATCTAGTACAAGGTTAAACAATGCAGATCGTTATCTGTAGACTTGATGTTGAAAGACAATCATGGTAGTTCATTAAATGTGCATTCACATTGAGAGATATGTTGATATAAACTTGACGATATGCCTACAAATAAGGTATAATGACAAACGTGGAAAATTCCAGTGCTAGATGATTTTCAATTATTTTCTTTAGTGCAACAAGTTGGCGTGGGATTAATTTCTGCTGACACAAAGTAATATGTGTTTAGTATATACGCATTAGCTATATTTACCCCAATAATTATTTCGCCTTTATTTTAAATTTTACTTTACTTGATGTACAATAACAAATAAGAGCTATGTACAGGCATAGGAAATCTTATAGTCCTGCATATTTTTTGAAATTGTGACCATGTCCAGTGCAGTGTTCATATACAAATAGTAAACGTAAGTTAATCAATTGCAATTGATAAAGTACCATAACTGTGATTCTTGAAAAATGTTCACGAAACATATAGAAATTGAAAAACGTTTATGATAATGTATATCTCTTTTTTGTTTATTGTATATCAATAATTTAAGTAGTGTAACAGGGGAAATACAGGTAATGCCCCTTTAATAGATAACAATATAACTACAATAACACACACACATACACACACACACACACACACACACACACATACACCACACACACACACACACACACACACACACACACACACACACACACACACACATTGTCATGTTAAAAGGATATAGAATTGTGATTAAAGGTCGACGTTTGTCACTTTGAGATATACGTGATGTGATTTGTATATAACAATACACACAACACTTGAATATATATCAAGATTGTCTGATGCTGTTTACGGTATATATATATATATAACTTCCATCGATCAATATATATATATATCTATATATATATATATATATATCTGTGTGTGTGTGAGTATGTGTGGTGTGTGTGTGTGTGTGTGTGTGTTGTGTGTGTGTGTGTGTGTGTGTGTGTGTGTGTGTGTGTGTGTGTGTGTGTGTGTGTTGATTTTCTCTATCTGTTTCCTTCTGTGTATTTGTGAAAATGTAAACATTTCTAAGTTGTTTGGCGGTTGATAAGGCTTACTCACAATATTGGGTTTTACATTCATGTTCATTTATGTTACTGAGATTGCTTAAAATTTCTTAAATTTATATATCTTTTTTCTGTGTCCGTGAAAATGTAAACATTCCTGGTACAGGACAATTGGGTAATACATATAGGAGTGATATAATCCTTGTACAACTGCAAAACTAGTAACGATATACAACGCAAGTCAGTGTTTAATAAGGAAGTTTGGTCCGTGTTAATATTCCATAATCATAATCGTTTTATATTTTGTTACTAGAGGATAGAATTTGACAACTTCCGCATCATCAAAATATATCAACGTGTGACGCGAAATGATAAACTGATATTATTTCCGCATTGAGAGGCAGGATTACTTATTGTTCATTGTTATTTAGTTATATGCATTAAATATTTCTAATGCAGTTTCTAGACAGATATACACTTATTTATTTTAACAAAATCAAAATCCTAATTAAAAGGTCTAATTGCAACAGCGACTATTACAGGGTGTCCCCTAATGTAGTAATCAAAATCTGCCCAAACAGCTGAGTCTAATAAACAGAAGCCTTGAAATGGTTCCCGTAGCAACAAATCCATACAGTTGAATTCACAATCCCTTGACACCCCATAATACCAAATATCATACAAATTCAATATGGCAACGAAACCCATATAATTGAATTCACAATCCAAATCCGTTGAAATTTCGACCAATCAGAGATATCGAACTCGTCCCCATAACAAAGGAAACATACAATTGAATTCACAATCCTTAATAACCCCTAAAACCAAAGTGGACATTGTTAAAATTTTGACAAATCAGAAGCGTCCCTTAATACCTTCATAACACCAAATGTCATTCAAATCGGACGATGTGGTAATTTTGACCAATCAGAAGCCGCGGAATGGTCCTTTGACCAAACAAAACCTCGGAATAGTTCACATGGCAACCAAACCCATAGAGTTGAAATCACAATCCCGTTATACCCCTAGATACCAAATTTCATCCAAATCGGTCAATGTTGAAATGTTGACCAATCAGAAGTTTTGGAATGGACCTTTGACCAATCAGAAACCTCAGAATGGTCCAACGAAACCGATACCATTGAATTCGCATTTCCTTAGTACCTCTAAATAGCAAATTTTATCGAAATCGGACCATGCTGAAATTTTAACCAATCAGAAAAATTGTTTCCGAATCTGCCAAATCCACAAAAATCAGTGGAATGCATCCACAAGGGGAAGTGCACGTTTTCAATATGTATACAAACGTCCTGCCAAGTTTCAATATTGTACGTGGAAAGCTGTAGTCGGTTTACACAAAATAGGTTGGTATATGTATACTGCGGATTCGTCTACCATGACTTAATATAGAATGCATGAGTCAGAAGATATTTTTGTTTTAATATATGTACCTCCAAAATTATCAAAGCTAGAAAACAAACGTTACCTTAAAATGAGTTACTTGAAAAATCTACCGATATTTTATTTTGGTGGAAATTGTCAGGTCGATCCTCTTGTGTGGATTTTATTGTTTTTTTTTTTTATTCACCTTATCTTGAAATGTATGATAGAGAGAAATTGAAAGAAGCAAAAATGTTCAGTTTGTAAAGATCTACAAAAAAGTCAATAGGGCCGAAATTGTCAGGTCGCCCCTTATGGGAGTTATTTCCCCTATTACGTGGATTTTTCATGTTCTTGGATATTTTTGACATTATCTTGAAAAGTATAAAAGATCAAGTGAAAGTGAAAACGTTCAGCACACAAAGATCTAAAATTCAAAGGTCCGAAATTGTCAGGTTGCCTATTTAAATTGATTTTTCATGCTTTGGGCTGTTTTTGGACATATTTTTGAAATAGATAGATAGACAGTGAATGAAGCAAACATGTTCAGAACGTAAAGATCTACAAAAGTCAACAGGTTTGAACTTGTCAGGTTGCTCCTTATAGAAATTATTTCCCCTTTTAAGTGGATTTTTTCATGTTTTGGACTTTTATTTACATTATCTTGATATGTATGATAGCTAAAGAGAAAGTGAAAGAAGCAAAATTGTTCAGCACGCAAATATCTACATAAAATTGACAAAAAGTTGACAAAAACATCCCCAAATGAATAAGATATGAGAAGTTTGTACGATGATTAGTGCTTGTGTTCCCTTGGGGACCCATAAAGCAAAATATAACATCTTCTATATTGACTCCAGGTCTTCTTTTCAAACCAGTGGGTGGATTTCAACGAAACTTGACAGGTATCATTATTATCGCCGACCACTTCAATTATACAGGTGTGACCCCATAGGACAAATGGAAGGAGTAAAACTTGACAAATGTTTAAAAACTCCCTCATGAACAAACAGTCTGATTGCCTGTATATTTGATATTGAAGGTCTAATAAGCAGGATGTACAAAGTTTGCAAACAAAAAATAAACTTTGTCAATAATTACCCAAATAAAAAATCCTCAAATCGTAAAAATTAAATCAACATGGACTGGTTTCAATCATATTTGTTAGAAAGCATTCCCTAGTGAAAGAGATCTGAGTTTTTGTGAAAAATGTCCTTATGTCTCCTTTGGGTACAAAGAAAGGCTACATGGTTACTGTTTTGCAATTGACTTCTTTTCATCACTGTATAACTATACAGGGAATATAGGCTACCTATGTTGCTCACTAATGACTATTCCATATACTAGTATACTATTAAAAAAAACACTTGACCGTCCAGGCCCCTTGCGCCTTTTTATTCTAAACACTGTTCATACTGATGGGCTGACGAAGTGTTTTTACACCTGACGTTTGTTAGCTTAATTATTAACATAAAAAGAAACATATGGTGATGTTTACACTAACAATGTTACTCCACTAATGACAACAGGTGCAAACTCGGGTACTGAAACAGACAAATTGGAAAGAAAAATGTTTGATAGTAATTCGAAGTCTTCAACCAAATTCTAACAGGGAAAATATTCAAAAGTTTACTGATAGACGGACTTATGATCATCATTTAAAATGACATTCAAAACACAGACTCGTTCGTATTATAAGAGTGTTACGTCTGTGGGTTTCTTACACAAACCCATTTAATTTAGCTCAATTTATATATCCATATCACGAACTTCTCATTTCTAAGTAGTAATATGCCATCTTCTGATGCCTATGGCGTTTTCATTTCACAACTTATACGTCATGTCAAGAGGTGCTCTTCCTATGAATGTTTTACTCTAAGGGCGAAATGACTATCCAATGACTTTTAAGTTTGATAGATATGTGTCATTTTTTCCGATTGCTACTACTATTCCACATAAAAAAATTAAAAAAAAGACTTTCCAGCATGATAGACAACTGCTTTTTCACTAAAGGTGGTACCCGAAAATTTAAATATCTAGTGATTGGCTATTAGGATACTTATTTCGTCAAACACCACTCTGATTCTACACATAAATATACTGAAGTTGATATAAAAAACATGCTGGAATTTCTTATAGACAATATATTTGTAATGTTCGGAGACGTGGTCTTTCAACAAACTATTGGGATTCCTATGGGAACCAATTGTGCTCCTTCATTGGCCGACCTGTTCCTTTATTCATACGAATCAGACTTCATTCAAAAACTGCTGAATCAAAAGAAGAAAACGTTAGCGGTGTCCTTTAATTTGACATTTAAGTTGTAATATCCCTCAGTCACCCACATATGGAGTTTATATTTCACAAATGCTCCGATGTGCCAGGGCGTGCGCAACATATGAAAATTTCATATACAGAGGTAAACTACTCACTGACAAATTATTGACACAGGGATATCGAAAACCCCGTTTAATGTCTGCGTTTCGCAAATTTTACGGTCGATATAATAGTCTTGTTTGCGAGTACTCTGTTTCAATAAGTGAAATGTTAAGTTGCCTTTTCGTTGGCGGTTGTTGAGACACCTGAACACCTGAGGCCGTCAGAGGAGAGGTAGAAAATGTGAAACAGTTAACTACCAGAAGGACAGACGATGGACAATAGGTGATCAGAAAAGCTTATTTGAACCTCGGTCGAAATCCTTAAAAAAATATTAGTATTACAGTATTATGACAAATCTGTCATGTGATTTTTATTTGTCTGTGTTTTGTGGTGTATAAAATCAGTTTGCAATTTCTAGTCAACCCGGTGACTGTTGGTCACTAATGTTTTATATAGTTTTACTTTAAAAGATGGGTACTCCATTTTCACCTTCTTGAATCTGAAGTTTCACTAAAATTGTTGAATTTCTTTCGACCAATTTTTTAATTAGCGAGTAAATGTCATTCTAGTAATTCCAGCTCACATGTCCTTATTATTATTTACTGAATATATGAAAATACATAAAATGAAAAAAAAAATCTTATTATCGTTGTTCATATTATCATATTATCAATAAACTAATTGTTATAGTGTTTTATATTGTATATATTCAATTTGTGATCATGAATCGAATAAATTAAAAACAGATATGTACTTGTACACATAGTTTGCACATTTGAATAAACACCAATATCAAATAACAATATTTTTGTTTGTTTTTTTATGACAACAATATACAGTCATTAAATGGGTATAGGGGGACACTACACGGTCCCCAAAGTCATAGTCCAGAGGTGAAGTCAAGGGAAACAGTTTATTTCTGTGGGGACAATAAAGTGCTATTTCCCGAAACTTTTTTAATATGTCTCAAATATATTATCACGAGAGAAAAATACACAATATTAGAAAAAAAGTGAAGGGAATCCGAGGGAAACACCGACACAGGGCCTGTGCAAGGCGAACCAGTCTCTTGATAACGCATTCAACGGCATTATTTAACTCTTTATTCAACTGAAAAAAACGTCACGCTCAGGATGGCGTCAGGGATGTCGTGTGTTTTCAGTGAATATTCTGATTGGCGGAGAAAGAACGCCATAGTGTGATAGCGTCTAAACTGTTTTTATGATTGACATTTGTATAAGTAAAAATTAGGAAATATGGAATAATGTCAAATAAAGTTGTAGAAATAAACATTACTGATATAGAGGATACAAATACATGGAATTACAATTATTTCGTATCTTTATTTACCATACGGTAAACGCGATATGCAACTTCAGAACATATTACAAAACATATTACATATAAAGTAAGATCGTATAGCCTGACAGGGCGGAGTCGAGTGAATCCTTGCATGACCAGCAATTGATTTAAATTGAAGAGCTAAACTCACTGCTACGTTGAACGCTTTGCGTCGTTCGTTATTGCATATATGACGGAACATCTCCCATCCAAAGCGGTGATACTCGCTATTAAACTTGTGAAACATTTTTGCACCCCTTTACTTTCAGTGGCTCTTCGTACCAACAATGGAAATTATCCGTGATTTGATGTTTTATTTGAAAGACAATGAATTAAATTAAATAATTATGTGCATAATATAAAATAATATATTCTTTATGAATCTATAAATAAAATTACTAAACTACACAGTTTATTTTTACATACACACACACATATTTAGATAAAAAAAAACAGATACGTATTTTAAAAATGATTAATTTTTATATGAATCGTTTTAAAAATATGTCTCATACTTTTATAAACGAACCTGCTACGGTTTTAATGATGTTAATATACAATTTCGCAGATTTTGGGGGTTATTTCAGAAAAAAAAAATCAGAACTTTATGGTCATGTGTTATATGATTGTATCATATACTTTCTACTTAACATGGCAATCTCGCATATGTTATACTTTTGAATTTGTCATCCATATATTTAATGAGAGTTATATTGGTTGTCAAGGAGAGCAATAGCAATAACTATATTCCATATCACCCGTATCAGATCGATATTTTCTTATTGTTTTTCCTCAGATTTATATTAACAGATGTATCCAATGCTCCTACAATTAATAATGCATCCTTTCATCCTGGTACAGTTAATAGGGCACAAGTAGCTCTACAAATAGGGAAACTGGTTTGTCGGTGTGATATATTTAATAATTGCTGTGGATGAAAGTCATGCCTGGATCAAAACATATGTTGAACGGAATGAACTGAACCTAGTTGATACTGATTGTAGTGTCGTGAAATGTGTCAAAACAAAGTTTGACATAGGCGGTTTTACTGTTACAACATCAGGTGACGTCATCGCGACATATTATGATGGGAGATGTATCAAAATAATGATGCAATAAGGACAGGCCACTCAAACCATCAACATAAATCCGTATAAACCAGTAGGTGTTTGTCTTTGTAACGGTAAACTGGTGGTGTATAGCAGATACGTACCATAAACTACACAGACAGACTAATAGGAAAGTACTCTACGCAGAGAGTAACATAGAGCCACAGTGGAGATTACCGTGTAACACACTATGATCACAACTCAGTGTATGTAGTGGGTAGTAATGGTGAAGTCCGATACACGTATGGTGGTTCTGGTGCTGGGAAGATAGAGAGGAACTTTAAACCGACTGGTATATGCAGTGATATTTACAGTCATCTAAACATTTCAGATCCATTAAGCAATTATATACACATGTTGGATATTGACGAAAAATCCCTCAGATTTGTATAATCAGATCAGGATGGTGTATCTAGGCCCACTGAATTATGTATCGATAAGGATAGGAAGTTATGGATGGGATAGGGAAATGGTGGTATGTGTATTGTAAAATATCTCAAGTAAACAAGTTTTTTTCTGATCTATTAAGTAATCAGCTCTGATGACTCAAATGTACCTCACACATTTCATGTATAACATAATATTTGCTATGAGTGATACGTGGTTAATAACATTTGCTGTGAGTGATACTTGGTATATAATATCTGCTGTTCGTGATACGTGGTTTATAAAATATCCTGTTAGTGATACGTGGTTTATAACATCTGTTGTGAGTAATACTTGGTTTATAAGGTTGCTGTTAATGATACGCGGTTTATAAAATCTGCTGTTAGTGATACATGGTTTATAAAATCTTCTGTTACTGATACGTGGTTTATGATATCTGATGTACGTGATAATTGGTTTATGATATTTGTACTGACAGCTGTCCAGAGAACGAAACGCCGTAAATTCGTGTGTCATATATGTTTATTACATCAAATGTCAATGCATTTCATTCTTATAATAATAAACATTCTGGTGTTGATATACCATACATCTTATCTATAGTACGTGATACATCAAATCTCACCGCTCATGTTATAGTTCACACGATTTACTGCAAAACAAAACAAAAAAATATCCTCAGATATATACACAGTGATTCCAACAATATTCAATACTTCAGTTTACTTATACTGAAATGGCAATATGACAAACAACAAGGACAGATAACTCTAGGAACCAGAATTACCTCCCGTGATATAAAGTATTTACTCATTTAAAATATGAATTTCTTTGAAATAATGCTATAAAGCAAACAATTATAATTTTGATACAAATATATATTAACATCAGCGTTACCTATTTTAAGATACTAACGTCAAGCCAAACAGTCCAGAGCTGACATAAAAATGTCTTGTTAACAGTAAAAAATTATTTCCCTTGAATAATACGCTCGAAAAATGTTATGAGTTGAACAGTTTATGATTAATTCACAAAAAAATATAACATGAATGTCTACTCTCTTATGGTAATAAAATACAAACGATTCAAGTAAATATATCTTTTGTATATAACACCAGAGATAACAACAGAAACACAATTTACCGAAATAACTACACTGTAGTACTAACGTGCATGTCATAACACAGTGACAAATGTAAACATTCTAATTATAATTAATATATAAAAATAAATGAATGACACCTGCTAGAAATGACAAATGTCTTACCGAATAAGTTTCTCTTCATTTTCAGCCATTCAATACAGTAATATATTTCCAGCGAAAACAATATACACGTTATTCTTTCAGTTCAGGTAACTAAAATTGTAACACGTGCTTTTACACCTATAGCTCGTGCAATACACAAACACAGTGTACGTTTAAATTGTGACGTAGTTAAGAGGTATAAAGTTTTGGGCGCTAAATTCAAATGTGTAAATTGACGTATACAACCCAGCCCCCTAATTGTGGAGCGTAATGTGACACAATTACAAATTAACAAGACCTAACATACAAACGAACGAAGATAAAATATGATAAGTTATATGACAGATATTGTCTTTATCTATTATCTGTTCGTTCAAAAAAGTGTTCGTTGTACCTAGTCCATTTCAAGGATGAGGCACAACTTGTCAATCGGTCGTACCAATGTGTTGGTTGCCGTTTTAACTTTCACTTGACGCACAAGTCCTAGATTATCTGGAATTGTTTCCAAAACAACACCCATAGGCCACGAATTTCTAGGTGCATTAGGATCAACAATCAACACAACATCACCGACTTTCATGTTTCTCTTTATGTCACACCATTTTTGTCTATCTTGAAGAAGTGGTAAATATTCTTTCACCCAACGGTTCCAAAAAAGATTTGCCATATACTGAATTTGTCTCCAACGCCGTTTACAATAATTGTCTGATTTCTCGAAGACACCTGGTGGAAGATTTGTTTTTGTCTTCATCAACAGTAAGTGATTTGGTTTAAAGCTTGTAAATCCCCATAATGATCAGAGCCATTTGTTATGTGCCGTCCATTTAGAATTGATTCTATCTCACATATAATTGTTTGGAGCCCCTCGTCATCTAAAAACTGTTGTCCCATAACACTATTCATTACTCTTCGAATTGATCTGATGAGTCTTTCCCACACACCACCATGATGAGATCCACACGGCGGATTAAATTCCCAATCAATATTCTTTTGTAGCATAGAATCTTGAATCTGAGAAAGGTTCCATTCATTCATGGCCTTTGCCAGCTCACGCTCAGCTCCTACAAAGTTGGTGCCATTGTCTGAACGCATTTTCATAACTTGACCTCGGCGTGCAATAAAACGTCGTAATGCGTTGACATAAGAGTCGGTATCAAGAGAAGCTGCTACCTCTAAATGTACAGCACGACTTGCTAAACACGTGAATATAACTCCATATCGCTTGACACGACTGCGCTTCTGTTTCACTTCAATTGGCCCAACATAGTCAACACCGACCTTTGTGAACGGTGGTTCATCTGAAATCAAGCGATCCTTTGGTAAGCTAGCCATTTTCTGTTCTCCTACATTAGCTCTTTGCCTATGGCATATTGTACACTTTGATATGACCTTTCGAATCGCAGATGGTGCATGAATAAGTCAATATTTCTGTCTCAAAATTGTTAATATATAATTTCTACCACTATGCTTTAGATCTTGGTGGATCTGTCTAAGAATCAAAAGAGATACGTGGTGATTCTTCGGTAGTATAATTGGATGTTTACTTTCTTCTGGGATGATAGCTCTATGTAGTCTACCCCCAACATGTAAAAGTCCGTCGTTATCTAAAACTGGGTCAAGTTTCAGTATGGAACTGCTTCCCTTAACACGTGGATGTTTTTCCTTGAGTGTTTTAATTTCATCAGCAAATGAATGCTGCTGAACATATGATAAGACAGCTATTTCGGCCTCGGCTAGATCTTGATATGAGATAAACCCAAAGTGTTTTGATGAATCAACTTTGAAATCATGCGAGTACCGTTCGTTTTCATGAAGCTTTCTTTGTTTAGCACGTCGAAGCAGCTCCTTGCGAATTTTCAAAATCCATGCCACAGCTTTCTTTCGATCATACCAAGAGGAATAATAGCTTATGAGTTTGTCAATAGATTCCCTGGTTTTACAATCTTTGGCCTGAACTGATAATGTTTTTATTTCAGAATCATAATCTGTTAATTTCGAAGATATTTCAGGTGGAATTGCTGGCCATTGATCAACGTTATTCCACAAAAACTTCTCAGCTTTAGTCCAGTGCTCATGCTTTAACATTTCATTGGCAGAAAATCCTCTTGATGCGTCATCTGCAGGATTGAGTTTAGTGTTAATATAATGCCATTCATCAGGTTTCGATCCTTCATGAATAACATTCAATCTGTTAGCAACAAACGTATGAAATCGTAAAGTTTCGTTTGCAATGTAACGCAGTACAGCCATGCTGTCAGTCCAAAATACTGTTTCATCTATGTGAATGTCTAATTCTGCTTTCAACATCCTGTCTGTGCGTACAGCCACTGTTGCTGCTGTTAGTTCTAATCTTGTAATCGTTGTCTGTTTAAAAGGGCACGAGCTTTTCCAAGAAGAAAATAACAATGTATCTTCTCATTCGTGTTCCTCAAACGTAAATATGAGACAGTCCCATACCCGTATTCACTGGCATCAGCAAAATGATGTAACTGTACTGAATGTAGTGTCCCAAATCCTTGCGGCTTTAAACACCGCTTTATCTTGAAATCTGACAGTTTCTATAGGTCATTGTACCAGTTATCCCACTGAATTGAAAGTTTTTCGGGAATCTTATCATCCCATCCAAGCTGCTGTAGTATCGTTTTAGCTTTCAACACAGATGGTGCTAAGAATCCCAAAGGATCAAACACACTGCTTACCATAGATAGAATTTCTCGTCTTGTAATAGGTTTTTCATTTACTTCTATTTTGAAGCTAAACACATCGGAGTGCACACACCATTGAACTCCTAATGCTCTCTCCATTGGGAGGTTGTCTCTGTCTAAGTCCAAACCTATAACTCCCTTTGCCCTCTCAGAAACTGGTATTGACATCATAACATTTTTGTCGTTGCAAATCCATTTTGTGATGTGAAATCCTCCCCTAGCTAACAAATTTTTGCAATTCTTTGATCAAGCAGATAGCACCACTAATACTCTTAACTGACTTGAGGCAGTCGTCAACATAAAAGTTCCTTAAAACTGTATTGATTACCTCAACATTAAATATCCCATCACAATCCGTAGCAGTTTTTCTCAGAGCGTAATTGGCACAACTGGGTGATAATGAAGCACCAAACAAATGTACGGTCATGTGATACTCCGTAACTTGTTTACTTGTGTCTCCGTTTTCCCACCAAAGAAATCTAAAAAAACTAGAATCTCGATTAGGTACACGGACCTGGTAAAACATGCTCTCAATATCGCCCATAATTGCAACTTCCTCTTGTCGAAATCTCAGCAATGTACCTACAAGAAAATCGGTAAGATTTGGTCCAGGTAAGAGCTTGTCATTCAAGGAAGTACCTTTGAATCTTGCTGCACAATCGAACACCACTATAAGTTTCCTTTTCTTAGGATGGTAAACTCTGTGATGTGGTAGATACCACACCTTTCAATTATGATCTCTTTTCAGTTCCGCGGTAGGTACTTTGACATCAAAACCTTTATCTATGATCTTGCTCATGAAATCACAATATTCATTGCAAAAGTTATCATTATGATTGAAACGTTTGACAAGAGTCATTAATCTTTGTTCAGCTTGTCTTCTGTTGTTTGGCAAAATCACATTTTCTGACCTGAACGGAAGTCCTATAACATAGTGACCATCTTCATGGCGGATCGAACTAGAAACTTGATCCAAAAATTGTTTATCTTCCCTAGATATCTCATGAACATCATCGATATTTCTCTCACTAAAGTCATAATTGAACTGATTACGAATCTGTTCCTCTAACTGTTTTACATCTATACGACTGACAGATACTGATGTTTGGTTTTCAAAATTTTGAGAAACGTCGAGCGGTCCATTTACAACCCAGCCTAGTAAAGTTTTCAATGCAAAAGGACCGTTATTGGCACTTGGAATAACGTCCCAAGGTTCCATAGCCTTAGGTACATTCACTCCAATCAAAAGACCAACATTACAGTCAATCGTATTCAAATAAATGTCACGTAGGTACGACCACTGTTTTACATCTTCCGTAGAAATGACATCCTTTCTTGACACTGGCAATGAAGATTGCGTAAATACAGGTGGTAGTTCTATGGTGTTTTCACCATTTAAATCACTAACTTCTAAACCGGAAATTACACAACACTCTTGGACACTCTCTTGTCCCATAGTTACGAGATTCAGTTTGGTTTTCCTCCCTTCAATGTTTAGCGTACGTGCAAGACTATCTAAACAAAATGTTGCATTGCTTCCTGAATCTAGAAATGCGTATGTCGTTACGTATTTGTCACTACTCTTAGATTTTAATCTAACGGGTAAAATGGGCAATGCTTGCTTCACGCCAGCCCCCATATGAGCAGCAGACGACACAGCTGCTTCTTTGCTGTCCTGTTGGTTAATTGATGACACATCATTTTCATTTCTCTTCTGTGAGTCAACATGAAGAATAGTAGGGTGAAGTTTTTTACAATGTTCACATGACAACTTCCGCAAACAGTTATTCTTAAAGATGCCCGGACTTTAAACAGCCAAAACACAATCCTTTAGATTTCAGAAACGAATATCTTTCCTTTAGTAGCATGTTTACAAATCTCTTACATACATTCAATGAATGAGTTCCTTGACAATATGCACAGGGATTTGAAAATGCAAGTTCAAACTTAGAATTAGTTTGTGAAACATGTTTCTCATGATCGTGTACTTTCTCAGATGTTTCTGTTGTTGTTACAGCAAAGTTCTTATGTCTTCCAGATATCTTACCTTTAACTTGTTGACCGTCGTTTACAGTTGACCTGGATGTACTCATTACCTCTCTTCCATAAACTGGATCTGTTGCCTTTTTTGCTTCTTTGCGTACAAAAGTAACTAAGTGATGAAAAATCACTACCTAACCTTTTTCCTTCAGATCGTACACCACATTTCTCCATTTTTCGTGTAGGTAATATGGTAGTTTTTTTACTAACAGTTTTAAGTTTTCTGAGTATTCGAAAACTCTAGCTGCTTCCACATTTTCAACTGCAAATAGACACTCTCTCAGGAAGATACCATAAGCATCTAAGGCCTTTGCACTATCAGTTTTTACGACAGGCCAGTCTATTGCCTTTTTGACATATACCTGCGCTATTATATCTGGGTCACCGTATCTGTCTTTAAATTCATTCATCGCTGCTCTGTAACCAAATTCTGCATTCATGTGTGAGTATCCTGTTGCGATTTTGTGGGCTTCCCCAACTGTATACTGTAGCAGAAAGTTTAAACGTTCTTCATAAGAATCAGTATTAGCACATATGTTGGATTTAAACTGTCGTACAAATCTATGAAAATCCATAGGGTTTCTTCAAATTTTTGAATATCTGCTTTTGGCTTATTGAGTTCATGTACTACCATGAGCATTTCGTTAGAATTGCCATGAACTGGAAGTGCTGAATTATCTAAATTCAGACCTTGATTTACAGTGACACTTTGTGGCATTTGATAAGTGTAATCATTGACAGGTAAATCTGAATCAGGTTTGTGTTTTTGGTTTTCCCATGGAGTAGCATACGGATTAAGTGTTACATGTTTATATTCAGTTTTGTTGACATACGTTTCTTCATCTTTGTGTATAAATGATTCCTCTAGTTCTTGATCTCTTAACTCACTTTGCTCCAATTCCTCTAATATTTTGCTTTTGGCATCACTTATTTCAATTTCAGTTTGTATTGCCAATTCTTCCTCTTTAAGTTTTAATTCTAATTTTGCCTCCTCTAATTCCTTTTTCTGTGAGAGAGCAGATGCTCTGGCCTTTAGTTCTGCCTTACGTTGCTGTTCTTTTAATTGTTCTATGATAACGTGACTTGATGCTCTTGAGCTAGCTTTTGAATGTGTTGATATTGTCTCCATATTTTTTTATAGATGTAAGAGTATATGCTTCTACAGATTGCTTTAATACTTGATACCTTTTGTTCCTGTTTTAGAATTCTTCATTATCAACGATTTTTTCAGTTGGAGATAAAATCAGTTTCTGGTATTGGTCGTGAGCTATGATAAGTTCCTCATAAACAC
The DNA here is from genome assembly GCA_030159075.1 of Atrina japonica. Taxonomy (NCBI): domain Eukaryota; kingdom Metazoa; phylum Mollusca; class Bivalvia; order Pterioida; family Pinnidae; genus Atrina; species Atrina japonica. The sequence continues at coordinate 1,822 of BROG01001420.1, read as the reverse complement.
CTAACCAAATTGAATATTCACTTTGTAATACATCCTTACGGGGTTTCTGTGTCAATAGATCCTCTAGTTTGGTACTTAATTTTGACAACTTCTGGTCAGAGCTCTGACTGAGTTTTAACTTTTGCTCAAGGTTATATAATAAACCTTTCTCTGTCATCATTCTTTCTCGCTGGTCTTCTTCTTTACTCATACTTATTCGTAAATAATGTACTGACAGCTGTCCAGAGAACGAAACGCCGTAAATTCGTGTGTCAAATATGTTTATTACATCAAATGTCAATGCATTTCATTTTTATAATAATAAACATTCTGGTGTTGATATACCATACATCTTATCTATAGTACGTGATACATCTCACCGCTCATGTTATAGTTCACACGATTTACTGCAAAACAAAACAAAAAATATCCTCAGATATATACACAGTGATTCCAACAATATTCAATACTTCAGTTTACTTATACTGAAATGGCAATATGACAAACAACAAGGACAGATAACTCTAGGAACCAGAATTACCTCCCGTGATATAAAGTATTTACTCATTTAAAATATGAATTTCTTTGAAATAATGCTATAAAGCAAACAATTATAATGTTGATACAAATATATATAGACATCAGCGTTACCTATTTAAGATACTAATGTCAAGCCAAACAGTCCAGAGCTGACATACAAAAATGTATTGTTTACAGTAAACAATTATTTCCCTTGAATGATACGCTCGAAAAATGTTATGAGTTGAACAGTTTATGATTAATTCACAAAAAATATCACATGAATGTCTACTCTCTTATGAGATAAAATAATGTAATGTAATAAAATACAAACTATTCAAGTAAATATATCTTTTGTATATAACACCAGAGATAAAAACAGAAACACAATTTACCGCAATAACTACACTGTAGTCCTAACGTGCATGTCATAACACAGTGACAAATGTAAACATTCTAATTATAATTAATATATAAAAATAAATGAATGACACCTGCTAGAAATGACAAATGTCTTACCGAATAAGTTTCTCTTCATTTTCAGCCATTCAATACAGTAATATATTTCCAGCGAAAACAATATACACGTTATTCTTTCAGCTCAGGTAACTAAAATTGTAACACGTGTTTCTACACCTATAGCTCGTGCAATACACAAACACAGTGTACGTTTAAATTGTGACGTAGTTAAGAGGTATAAAGTTTTGGGCGCTAAATTCAAATGTGTAAATTGACGTATACAATATCTGATGTTAGTGCTAAATTGGTTAACAACATCTGCTTTAAGTGATGCGTGGTTGATAAAATACAATCTATTTATATCATGAGACGTACTGTGACAATCCCTTTATACCATGGTACCTGCTGTGACAATTAATTTATATCATGAGATATGTTGTGACAATATTTTTATACCATGGTATCTGCTGTGACAATATATTTATATCATGATACTTCCCGTGACATTTTTTTATACTACGATACTTACTGAGGGAACCAATTTATATCATGCTACTTACTGTGACAATCTATTGAAATCATGATTCCTGTTGTTAAAATGTATTTAGATCATGATACTGTGACAATCTCTTTATACCATGATGTTTGCTGTGTCAATCTACTTATATCATGATAATTACTGTGACAATCTATTTATATCATGATATATATTTCAATCTATTTATACCATTTTACCTGATATGGCAATCTATTTATACCATGATTCTTACTGTGCAACTAATTTATATCATGATACTTACCTTGACAATCTATCTATACTATGATACTCACTGTGACAATATTTTTATATTATGATACATTTTGT
>BROG01001419.1:0-57615 GCA_030159075.1 Atrina japonica | reverse complement strand
AAGACGTCAGCGATAAGAAATATACAGCATGTTAGCTTTTTATATCGCTGGTAATATAAGTCAAGTCAATTATCTTTAAAAAATTGATTTAATATAGAAAATTATGGAAACGTGACATTAATTGATATACTTTTGAAACTTGAGTGTACATGTCTGCAATATGTCTAAATATATGATTATATGACGTGAAAATTGGCCGATTTTGCATTAAATCGGGATCGGTATCGGTGAATATGTATTAACAATTGTAAACCGGAAGTTTTCGTCTGACGTATGTCCGTTAACTTTTGTTTATATGTTATTGGGACTTCTCAAGAAACAGATTTAAACAAACTGACATAGGATTTGCAATGCTGATATGCAGCCAACATTCGACAGGTGACAATAGATTGAATTGAAATTTGTAAAAGGTCAAAGCCACTTGCCTTGTATTAGAGTTAGAGTTGGATTGCATGGCATGGGGTATAATCCGCATGGCATTGACATGAATTTAGTCTGATTAGATTATAAGCCAGGTTTAGTTCTTGACAGGAACCAATTCATTAAATATATATCCTCTTCTTGTTCCTTTGTTCTTGTGAGCATCTGTATTCTGTATTCTTCATTGGTATCCCTCCTATCTAGGAGAACCTCTAGGTACGGGACCCAAAAATGAAAAATAACCCCCCCCCCCAAAAAAAAAAAACAAAAAACGAAACACATAAAAAGACCCCCAAAACACATATAAACATTTATAAAGTAGCAATTTTAGCAATCTTGTTGTAACATGATGGAATAATTTTTATGACTGTAGATGTTTTTGACTTTGATAATGCTGTTTTATTCAATTTCACAATGTATTACAACATGACATTTTAAAATGTACCAGAATGTTACTTATATGGCACAGCAAAGACGTTTAATACAATGTAATCATCATTTTCCACAATACATAGAATTTGTATAATATAAATTTGACATAATATATGAAGAATATCTCGGGAATTCTGAAAACAAATAATTGAAGAAGACCTATTTGGCTCTTCATTTACTAAATGACAGTGTCGGTAAGTTCCGTGAGAATTGATAAATTTTGATTTTTTTTTAATTTCTAGCTGTCTATGAAATATTTATACAGAAGGAAATGCATTAAAAATGATTACTGATATAAATTTCTGTCGATTTAATTGTATTTTAGGTGGTTTTTTTTTTTGTTTTTTGGGGGTACTATCAGTTTTGGGTCTTTTTTGGTAAATCGTGTTGCCGTCTAGTTACAGCTGCAACTGGAAATTGTTGGGTCGACCCGTATGTGAGTTATTTCCCAAAGGGCCAAGTGAGTTATTGCTATAGCCAAACATCCGTCGTCTGTGGTCGTCCGTCTGTGTCCGTCTGTTTACTTTTGCATTTAAACATCCTCTCAAGAACTAATGGGCCAATTTTAACCAAACTTTGCATATATCATCCCCATGTGAAGCCTCATAAAGTTTGCGAATGAAAAAGAGATAGGACCAATAGGGGCCCTAAAAGGAACAAAACTTAATACATCTTTAAAAATCTTCTCATGAACCATGTTTTCTACTGTTGTTGCAAGTTATCTTGAAAGATCTATAAAAATATCAGCAAGGCAAGTCTATCCTTATGCAAGTTAATTCTCCATTTCAATGAATTTTTCAAGCTTTTAGTTGCTTTTCAGTATATTGTCAATAAAATACATTTCATTAGGTGATTAAGGCCCCCAATGAGCCTACTGTTTTTGCATGTTTATTAGCCATTTTATCTTTTACAATTTTTTTTATGTTTTCTGCAATGTTGTCCAATTTTGCCAGGTGAGCAACTTAAGGCCCCTTGTGCCTCTTGTTGGATTGCTCATGTTTTTGACAGCTTTTTCCTATTATCTCGAAAAGTTCAATAGATAGAGAAAAAGAGAAAGAAGCAAAAATGTTCAGTATACAAAGATCTATGAAAAAGTCAAGAGGATTAAAATTGTCAGGTTGACCCTTATGGGAGTTATTTCCCCTTTTAATTAAATTTTTTTCATGTTTTGGGCTGTTTTTTCCTATTATCCAGTGATCATTAGAAAGATCTACAAAAAAAAATCTTTCACAAAAATTGTGAAGGTGACCCTTGGAAAAGTTGTTTTCCCATTTAAATGGATTTTGCATGTTTTCGACTGTTGTTACACATTACATGTATCTTGAAAGATATTGAAAATGTTGACAAGGCAAGTCTACCCATATGCAAGTTAATTCTCCTTTTCAAGGAAATATTCATGCTTTTGGTTGCTTTTCAGTATATTGTCAGTAAAGTACATTTTACTCAGGTGATTATTAAGGCCCAGTGAATCTACAGTTCTTACATATGTACTCATAGCAGTTCTGTATTAAACAATAATTCTTACTTCAACTGTGGGACTGGTACACGGGGATAATTTACACAAAAATCTTCCAAAAAAAAATTTACATAAAAATATTTAATGTAAATCACCCCCATGCATAAATTCCCATGTTTACAGTACATGTACTTCAATATAATTATTCATGTACAGTATTTCAACTTCCAAATTAACACAAAATCAGTAGAAAAGATTCAATAGTTTAGATGCTTTTAACTGCACAAATTGGTATGGTAATATAATGTAGCATTCAGTTTAATTCCATGCAGAAAACTTGCACAAGCAGGATTTTTGTGATAATTTTTTTAATTAATCTGTTTGAAAATTAAACTAGATTTATCTAATAGTTTAAAAACCTGTTAACTGTTATAATTTTGTACAGTTATATTTTCATCATTGTTGTTTGTCAAAGTGTGAATTTAAAATGGTTGATCAAGTGTTTTAGTCAAGGTCTCTAGAGCGGTTTGCAAGGCATCAAATTAAATATCTGTGCAATTAATTTCTGTTGATACACTATGGAGAGTGCAATCTCTGTTATTTTAGCTTTACCTTGTATACAGTGGTCCCTCCCCTTATAAGACCACCCTAAATGAAAGAGGCATGCGGTCTCTTAATGGAGGTGGTCTTTCCTGGGAGGGTGTCTACCAATAACTTGTCAATGATAAACGACATCTAGTAATACAATTTTCAGACAATTTTTATTCATTGATATTACATCTCCATGTTGATTTGGTTCTTTCTGGTGCAATAGCCATTAGCATCCTATGATTTAAAATGTTCACATTGTCACTCACACAGACGTGTTCACATAATAATTTGATTAAAAATGTTCCAAATGCTAAACATAATCCTCAAGTTTATTTCACACCTGTACGTTGTTTTGACAGTACCCAGTCTAAGGCCTCCTATGTATATATCGCAGCTCATACCAAGTTCATTGGCAGACTTATATCCTTTGATTGACTGACTTGTACCCATAGATTGGCTGAATTGTACCCATAGATTGGCTGACTTGTACCCATAGTTTGGCTGACTTGTACCCATAGTTTGGCTGACTTGTACCCATTGTTTGGCTGATTTGTACCTATTGAATTTTTTACCCAAAATACATATAATTACATGTACCAAGATATTCTGACTCTAGGTTGTGGACAGAGAAATTCCGACTTAACAAAATGGTACATGTAAATTTGCCTGTAGAAGGGGGGATTTTATTTCAATGTATTATTAATTATACTTATAGTTTTGTGATTGCTATGATGTTTTCAATTTCTTTTATTTCAGGTTGAGATCAAAAGACATTGTATGATGAACATAAAGATGTAATTCTGTAATTGAATTACTTGTATGTTTTGTAAATTGATGTGATTTCTTCAAATGATTCCAAGGCAAAGTTTCAAAGTCAACATGGAAGATGTTGTAACAAAATCTGCAATTAAAGTTCAAGAAAATGTTGGCCAGTGCAAAGAAGAAGATAGAAATGATGATGTCATTACTGAAAAAGAAGAAAATAATACCCTTGACCTGCTGAATGTCAGAAATTTAGATCAAAATGAATCTACACAGGGTAGTTGTGATACATGTAAATTGCAAAATTTCAAACATTCAGATGACTGTGAGCAGAAGTCATTGGTAAAAAAGGTTGATAATGTTTCTGATTCAGACAATTCTGAATGCTTAAATGAGCAAGTTCAGAAAATTACAAAAGAACTTATAGCTTGTCAGAAAAAACTAGCAAAAAGAGAGAGACAACTTGAGAAAGCTACTGATTACAATGAGGAATTAAGAAAAGAACTGGACAAACTAAGTACAGAGGTTCATCACTATAGAAGTCTAAATAGAAGACTTGTAGATGTTGGAACACAGGTAGAAAGTGACCTGCTGAAGGTGAAAACAGGTAAATGTTGAATACTTCCTGATGTCTTTTTGTTTTTACATGTGTTTCATGTCACATTTAACAGTTTTTAGTTCACGACGACCTATTGCCATCATCCTCAAATTTGAATTGAGCTTCTTTTGGGTAAAATAAACATGAATTATAAGAAATGTCATTCCTTTGTCCCTGGGCCCATTGACTGGGGCAAAGGTATTCCACATCAAGGAGAAAACTGAATACATAGCCAGAAATGGAATAAAGACCTAGATACCAATATTGTTAAGTTTATTACCCAAGAGGCAAAAGTTCTGTCCTTAGAGTGAACTAAATATAGAGTCAGTGTAATATATAAAAATGTCATTTATACTTCTCAAAAACATTCAGTATTTAGCTCACCGGGACGGAAGTATGGAGATCTGATATCATACCCCCAGTGTCGTTGTTGTCATTGTTGTTGGCATATGTACACAAAACTTTAACCTGGCCTGTATCTTTTCAACTGCAAGTGACAAGGGTTGGATTTTTCATATAGAAATTCCTTGTGAGTAGAGCTTTAATTAGGGCATACAAGCCTATACATATATACATATATTTTTCAGAATCTGAACATGGACACGGTATTACACAGTCTGTCAATGAAGAACCTGTAAGTCTTAAAAAACTTTTAAAATGCATCCACTCCTCAGGAATTTGAATACATGTATAGCTGACAGAGCTATTGTTTTTGAATCATGTATAGCTGACAGAGTTATCATTCTTACATCATGTATAGTTGACAGAGTTATTGTTCTTGCATCATGTATAGATGAAGGAGTTATTGTTCTTACATCATGTATAGCTGACAGTTATCTTTCTTACATCATGTATAGTTGACAGAGTTATCGTTCTTACATCATGTATAGTTGACTGAGTTATTGTTCTTGCATCATGTATAGATGACAGAGTTATTGTTCTTACATCATGTATAGATGACAGAGTTATCGTTCTTACATCATGTATAGTTGACTGAGTTATTGTTCTTGCATCATGTATAGATGACAGAGTTATCTTTCTTACATCATGTATAGTTGACGGAGTCATTGTTCTTACATCATGTATAGCTGACAGTTATTATTTTTATTTTATGTATAGCTGACAGACTTGTTGTTCTTATGTCATTGTCAACAATGTATGTTGTCTTTACATCATGTACTGTTGACCAAGTTTTACATAGAAGTGATTTGATAATAATAATTGTACATGTACAGTGGAACCTCTTCCAAAGAACACCACTCTTTGGAGACCACCTCACATCTTAGATTGTAAAACAGTCTCTTAAATTTTCATATCAAATATTGAATCAGTTCGGACCTCACTTAAGACACCGCGTCACTAATCAGATTACATTTTTTACATTCTTTTATTCAGTTAGTTAGGTGATCATTTCCTTTGTGTACGATAATGACTTTTGTAGGTAGAACCAGAGACTGGCAGTCAAACATCTATCGCTGAAGAGTTGAAATCTGCTGCGGATGAAGCCATGCAGCAGACTGGTTTTGTGTATGATGAACAGACTGGTCTCTACTATGATTACAATAGTGGCTATTACTACGACTCTGTAAGTATAACAACATAGATGACGGTCTGGTCTCTACTATGATTACAACAGTGGCTATTACTTCAACTCTTTAAGTATAAAAACGTAGACAACAGACTGGTCTCTACTATGATTACAATAGTGGCTATTACTACGACTCTGTAAGTATAACAACATAGATGACGGTCTGGTCTCTACTATGATTACAACAGTGGCTATTACTTCAACTCTTTAAGTATAAGAAAGAACGTAGACAACAGTCTGGTCTCTACTATGATTACAACAGATGGTGGTATGATTTTACTATGATTATAACAGTGGCTATTACTTCAACTCTTTAAGTATAAGAACGTAGACAACAGACTGGTCTCTACTATGATTACAACAGTGGCTATTACTTCAACTCTGTAAGTATAAGAACATACATAACAGACTGGTCTTTTCTATGATTACAACAGTGGCTATTACTTCAACTCTTTAAGTATAAGAACGTAGACAACAAACTGGTCTCTACTATGATTACAACAGTGGCTATTACTCTGTAACTTATAAGAACATACATAACAGTCTCTACTAATGGTCTTTACTATGATTACAACAGAGCGTAGACAACAGTCTGGTCTCTACTATGATTACAACACTCTGTAAGTATAAGAACATAGATAATAGTCTGGTCTCTACGATGATTACAACAGTGGCTATTACTTCAACTCTTTAAGTATAAGAACGTAGACAACAGACTGGTCTCTACTATGATTACAACAGTGGCTATTACTTCAACTCCTTAAGTATAAGAACATAGATAACAGACTGGTCTCTACTATGATTACAACAGTGGCTATTACTTCAACTCTTTAAGTATAAGAACATAGACAACAGTCTGGTCTCTACTATGATTACAACAGACTGGTCTTTACTATGATTACAACAGTGGCTATTACTTCAACTCTTTAAGTATAAGAACGTAGACAACAGTCTGGTCTCTACTATGATTACAACAGACTGGTCTTTACTATGATTATAACAGTGGCTATTACTTCAACTCTTTAAGTATAAGAACGTAGACAACAGACTGGTCTCTACTATGATTACAACAGTGGCTATTACTTCAACTCTGTAAGTATAAGAACATACATAACAGACTGGTCTTTTCTATGATTACAACAGTGGCTATTACTTCAACTCTTTAAGTATAAGAACGTAGACAACAAACTGGTCTCTACTATGATTACAACAGTGGCTATTACTCTGTAAGTATAAGAACATACATAACAGACTGGTCTTTACTATGATTACAACAGAGGCTATTACTAGTCACTCTGTAAGTATAAGAACATAGATAATAGTCTGGTCTCTACGATGATTACAACAGTGGCTATTACTTCAACTCTTTAAGTATAAGAACGTAGACAACTGACTGGTCTCTATTATGATTACAACAGTGGCTATTACTTCAAATCTGTAAGTATAAGAACATACATAACAGAATGGTCTTTACTATGATTACAACAGAGGCTATTACTAGTCACTCTGTAAGTATAAGAACATAGATAATAGTCTGGTCTCTACGATGATTACAACAGTGGCTATTACTTCAACTCTTTAAGTATAAGAACGTAGACAACAGACTGGTCTCTACTATAATTACAACAATGGCTATTACTTCAACTCCTTAAGTATGTCCGTGACATATTTAAATAACAGACTGGTCTCTACTATGATTACAACAGTGGCTATTACTTCAACTCTTTAAGTATAAAGAACATAGACAACAGTCTGGTCTCTACTATGATTACAACAGACTGGTCTTTACTATGATTACAACAGTGGCTATTACTTCAACTCTTTAAGTTTAAGAACGTAGACAACAGACTGGTCTCTACTATGATTACAACAGTGGCTATTACTTCAACTCTTTAAGTATAAGAACGTAGACAACAGTCTGGTCTCTACTATGATTACAACAGACTGGTCTTTACTATGATTACAACAGTGGCTATTACTTCAACTCTTTAAGTATAAGAATGTAGACAACAGACTGGTCTCTACTATGATTACAACAGTGGCTATTACTTCAACTCTGTAAGTATAAGAACATACATAACAGACTGGTCTTTACTATGATTACAACAGAGGCTATTACTAGTCACTCTGTAAGTATAAGAACATAGATAACAGTCTGGTCTCTACGATGATTACAACAGTGGCTATTACTTCAACTCTTTAAGTATAAGAACGTAGACAACAAACTGGTCTCTACTATGATTACAACAGTGGCTATTACTATAACTCTGTAAGTATGACAACATAGACACCAGTTTGGTCTCTATATAATTATTTACAACAGTGGCTAATACTATGACTCTGTAAGTATAAAACTCAGAGAACATCACAAAATATTATTACAGAACTACATATATGTATATGTAGGTATGGATTATCCATTCTCTGATTGATCAAAACCTTGCTGGAAAGTAAGGATTACTAGTAATATTGCATACATGAGATTATTTTTAAGGTAGCTTACACAGAATTTAATAAAATTTATCTTCTTTGAAGGACAAGGCACTGTATTATGACCCTAGATCTGGCACATATTTTTACTTCAACCCGGACACTCAAGATTATGAATTTCACTCTCAAGTCGATCTTTCACAATATTCTGCCTCGTATCAACAGTCATCTGAGCCCAAATCACAGCCAATGGCTTGGAGTTCTTCATATAACTCTGGCAGAGATGATACTCCCAAAGGTTCATACACTTGTAGAGACCGACAGAATGCTGATAGAAAAGACATAGGACATGCAAAGAGATCTGACCGTGAGAGAAAAAACAGAAGTCATAGAAAAAGTCATCAGAAAGATATTAAAAGATTAGGGACTCAAAATAAGGTATTTATATATATGATATGACTCATTCATGTTATTTGAGAGCAAGTTGTGTGTGTGTGTGTGTGTGTGCATTGGTGGATGGTTATGCCTGTGTGCTCATGTGATGGTGGATGTTTATGTGTGTGCATTCATTGGTGGATGTGTGTGTGTGTGTGATTATGTGTTGGTGGATGTGTAAGTATTTGTGCTCATGTGTTTATGATGACTGAAAAGTAATACACCTGTATAAAAAAGATTTAAAATTTATTTTTATTCTTTTGCCTTTGTTATATCTTATACTTCCAAAAAGTAGGTATTTCCCATACAAAAAGTAGGAATTTCTCTTACAAAAAGTAGATATTTTTCTTTCCAAAAATAGGTATTTCCCTTCCAAAAAATAGGTATTTCCCTTCCAAAAAATAGGTATTTCCCTTCAAAAAAGTAGGTATTTCCCTTACAAAAAGTAGGTATTTCTCTCACAAAAAGGTAGGTATTTCCCTTTCAAAAGGTAGGTATTTCTCTTACAAAAAGTAGGTATTTCGCTTCAAAAAATTAGGTAATTACTTCTCTTACAAAAAGTAGATATTTCCCTTACGGAAAGTAAGTATTTCACTGTCATAGGCAGCAACCTTTTTATTGTGAAGAAGTAATTGGCATACTTTCTACATTTCAATAGTGGAAATACCCTTTGACTGATAAAAAAGGCATTGGCCCAAAATTACAAAATTGACTCGGTACCCATGCTGAAATACTGGTAATCAATCATAATTTAAAGGTAAAGTCTATACTTGGACATGTTTGTTTATTGATTGATGGCATTTAATTGTAAGTAATGAAGACATTTATTGCTAATTTTAAGGAAACTTCAGAAATGTGAAACAATGTTTAAGTAGATACTCAAATTTTTTGTAGCATATTTATTCATTTTTTTAGTGGAAAGTCATTAGTCTATGTCTGACCCCAATTTCCTTGTATGAATCATTAAAAAATAACAATGTACATGTATCCTACTCAGTTAGATCTAGAATGTTTTTTTACGAATGGCTTTATAGTCAAAATAATGAAACAAAAGTTGAGCATTGAATATTGAGTAAATTTAGTGACTTTGGACCCACATTTATTAGCCCACCATCTGTTGATGGTGGGCTATTCATATAGCCCTGCATACGTGGTCTCAAAGTTGTCCGTCCATCATCAGTCCGGTTTTACCAAAGGAAGTTTGTTACTGCTATTTCTGATAAAGGACTGAAGGGATCTCCTTGAAATTTGACATGGAGGTTCCCCTTGAGGTCTAGTTGTGCATATTACATTTTTAGAGAGATTGGAATCCAACATGGCCGACAGACGGGCATCTTGGATTTTGACCAAAGGACGTTTGTTACCGCTATTTTTTAGAAAGTACTGAAGGGATCTCTTTGAAATTGAACATGAAGGTTCCCCTTGAGGTATTATTGTGCACATTACATTTTCAGAGAGTTCAGAATCCAACATGGCTGACAAGTGGCCATCTTGGATTTTGATCAAAGGAAGTTTGTTATTGCTACTTTTCAGAAAGGACTGAAGGGATCTCCATGAAATTTGACATGAAGGTTCCCCTTGAGGTCTAGCTGTGCATATAACATTTTCAGAGAGATCAGAATCCTACAATGCCAACAAGCGGCCATCTTGGATTTTAACCAAAGGAAGTTTGTTACCGCTATATCTCAGAAAGGACTGAAGAGATCTCCTTGAAATTTGACATGAAGGTTCTCATGAGGTCTACAGTAGTTGTGCATATGATATTTTCAGAGAGATTGGATTCGAACATGGCTGACAGGTGGCCACCTTGGATTTTGACAATGGAAATATGTATTTTTCAGAATGTACCAAGGAATCTTTTCGAAATTGATTATGGATTTTCCCCCTGATGTGCATATTACATTTTCAGAGAGATCATCATCCTAGATGGACACCTGTCAACCATGTTGAATTCCATTCAACATTAAAATGTAATGTGTTCAGTTCAAGTTCAGTTTTGCTATAATCTTGTGAAAACAGTATTTCACAGAAATATGGATTTAAGTTCAAATTCAATGTTGAGACACAGAATAAGAGGAAAGACGAGAAAAGAACAGTCTGTCATAGATCAGACATAGAACATTTCATGGTGGACGCCAAGATTCCTCTGGGATCTCTTGTTATATAGTTACTATTGTTTTCACTTTTTATACCCCAGGCCTGAAAGGTCCGCTGGGGCATATAGTGTTTGGAACATCTGTCTCTCTGGTTGTCTTTCCAAATATCTGTTCCGCTTACAGATGTAGTTGGGATCGAGGGCATTAGTGTTTCACGAACACATCTTGTTTTCTATAAAATTTAATCTCTAACCATACAGTGGAAATTTTTGCATGAAACTTATCTCAACTTTTTGTGTATAAAGAGTTTTTTTTAATTTTCCTTATTAATTTACATGTAAGTGCAGCTATTATTTTATATATTTGTTTTTATCGATAGGATATGGAAGAGATTGAAGGAGTTACTTCAGCTTTGGGGGAATTAAGATTTACCTCTTCTCAGGATTGTGCACTAGGTAAATATAACATTTCTGTTTAACTCTTTAGGTACAGAGAGAAGAAATGAGGAGAAGAGATAAGCAGAAAGAGGAAGGAAAATCAAGGAAAAGAAGGAAAAAAGGAAGACAAAGTGAGGAGAAAAGTGATGTGAAAAAGAGAACAGGTCAAAAGAAAGACAGTCGAAAGGAAAGACACAAAAGAAAACAGGAAAAAAGAAGGAAGAAAAGAGAAAAAAGAGATACTGCTGAGAATATGGATTTGGGTTTTGATTCTAAAGATGCTGTACATGTTGTTGACAGTGGTGAGCTCTACGAAAAAGCAGAATCTGTTGTTGCTATGGTGACTGCTGAAAGTACAAATAGTGCTGATAATCTGTATCAGGACATCAGTGTTGGGGAAGTGGATGCCCACATCAAAAAGAAGGATCATGGATCACTCCAACTGGACAGAAATGACAATTCCAATTTCAATTGCAAGAACCATGCTCTTCTTCGAGCTGATCAACTTTATACAGACAATGCTGTTTCTGACAGTATGTTTTGTCAGAAAACCATAAAAGAAAGTGCCATAGCATCTACTGTTAACAAAGACAGTGTAAATAATTCTTTGGGATTTGATGGTGTTAAATTTGAGGTGACAGACTCGGCCTGTGCAGATTCCAGTAACTCACAAATGGCTTCAGGTTCTATTATAGCCACTGAAGATATAATCAATGTAGATACACCTACAAATATTAGTGAAGATGACAGTTCTGATACATATAGTTCTGATGGTGATAGTTCTAGTGAGTTAGACAGTGAAAGTTTATGTACAGGAGAGTCTGAAATGGAGTCTGACAGAGAATCAGAACTTGAATCAGGGGAACTGTCTGAGAGTTCAGACAGTTCAGTCGTAGTCATATCAGATTCAGAGGAGGATTGTTCTGAAGTTGTAGATGTTAAAAGTCATCAGTCTGAACAGGAAGCAGCTGGAGGTCTTTATTATATTTTGTTTAGAACTTTTTATTTACTCCTCTTTAAATCAGATATACATTATATGCCGTGGGATGGGTAGGAGTTAATATACCTTTAACAGATTTAAGTCTATCTTATCTTCTGACAGTTCTCAATCTTCCTCATTTCTTCTGACCCAAATGGGACAAAATATTTTCTAATTGGCAAATTTTGAAAGAGAATATGCAGGAATTTTCCACCCTATCATACAGAATGGAAATAAAATCCCATTTCTAATGCAAAAACGATGCATTGTTTCCCATTTTGCAGTCAAAATTTCCCAATTGGAGTCATTTGACAAAGAATTAAGAGACTCTTGTATTTTCACATAGTTTTGTGTATTTTTAGATTTCCCTAATTCAATAAAATGTTACTAAAGTATCAATTCAAAAGGCCTTGGCCCCATTCCCAAAAGAGTGTGGAGGATTCTAAGTTTATATTTTTTTTTTAGTCAAAATTGAGGGAGATAACGCTTATACATTTGGTTTTTATTCAAGGTAAAGCAATATAAGCTGTCGCAATGATGATTTTTGTCCCATGACATATAGACAAGAATATGATAAAACATGTGTTCAAATACATTATCAAACAAGGTTAACATTGTAAAGGATTTTCTTATTTGTATAAAAAAAATCATTTTAATTTAAGTCTTCCCATACCTTAAAAAATCTTGATGCTATGACCTTTCAGATAAACTATTTTGCCAAATCAAATGTGCGTTATAATTCAGTCAGGGGAATCTCAGTCCTACACGTGTTCGGTCTATCAGCAATCGCAGCCCCACACTCTTGGCCCTTGACGTAATCGGCTAATGTTAAAGTCGTCCTATTTTTATATGTTTTATAATTACTTTTTAAATACAAGATGTGATTTTTATTGGAAAATATTAGTGAAATATGTGATTTTCAGAGCTATTTTAAATACCTGAAGCAAATCAGAGTCCTGCATACCTATGATGCTGTTTGGTGGAGTAAAGCTGTTATTGCATATTGTTGCATTTACTTGGATAAAAATATCCAGTCAGTATAAGAAACTTTTCCAGTCTTTATTGGTACCTTGGAATGACTGCTAATATTGCTTAAAATAAAAACAATATAATGTAAAGCTGAACATATGTTTACTGTACAAGAGATGCCCCATGTCACTTCATTTCCATAATGTAATGGCAACAGTTGTCAGCTGTTCCTTATGTTTTGAGATATCATTTGTTGTAAAGTAACTTGCCAAGTCTAACCTATTTTTTGGGGAAAGCGGTATTTATTTTTAAATTGCATGAGAATAATATTTTCAGAAATAATTGATTTGGTTGGCGTAGGTGTCACCTGCTGAATAGTCATGAAATAATTGGTATTCATTCAAGACTGCAACAAATTTTCTTCTGTTCAACATTTCGATAACTGTTTACATTGTGTAAACAAGGTAATAGGCTATTGTGGTTTTCCTGTGAAAGTTAAATTTCAACTGCCCCACTCCAATGGACCAAACTATATATGATAACCTAAATTGAAATTGCATCTTGAATCTCAAATAAACAAAACCTGTGTTAGCCGGGATGCACATTTTGATCAAATTATTTTCTTGTGTTTCTATAATTCTTTTTTGCATTGTCAATATACAGTTTACCTGTAACATTTGGCCGTATTATCCCATTGTCAATTAATTCCAAGAATAATAAAGCTGAGGTAGATATCAAGACTGCAATGGTACAAGTTAAAATGGGCTGAGATAACCAGATATACCTTGCACGTGGACAGTGTCAGAAACAAATGTTTTGAAACGATGAAGAAGACCAACTTTTCGTGATTTAGGTATGAAATAATGATGTTCGATGCTTCTTCGACTCTTGGTAAAAATTACCAAAAGTTAATTTGCTATGGTCAGAGTTATGGCAGACTAAAAACAACCTGATATAACGGTTACGTTTGGCAAGATTGTTGCAATTATACGCATGCATTTGTTTTGTGGTCTCTTTTGGATATATATGGGATAAAATATTACATAAAATGGGCATGTAACATTTTGCACTGAGGACAGCTCATATCGCTTTAACATGTTCAAGATATACCTTAAAAATATAATGATAGATGATGTTTGCCTTTTAAACTGAAGACACTGGTCATGTCTCTGAATAATTAGAATATGACTTTTAAAAAATTAAGCCCCAAGTCATACATGTAGATATATTTGCATGTTCAAGATTCCTCACAGTATCTGTCCCATGTCCAAGTGATAAAAATTTAGAATGGTTTAATCTACATCTACATTTTGATTGATAATTCCATATAAAGTAATATTTTCGGCATGTTTTGCAAAAATTAAGAAACGAAATGTTACGTAAGAGAAGAAAAATGGGATCGAACCTTCTTCATAACATTAATGTCAGGCAGGTCTATGGTTAGACACTGATACTTGCTAAAAAGAAAAGTTTAATCCAGCATCAGAATTCATCTTATTTTTTTCAGTGCACCTATAGATTTTTAACACATGTCTCATATAATTGTCATTTGTTTATCCTCAGAGACTGCCAGTCACAGCTGGCCACCATGTATAAGAGTTATAGTGACAGATTCCGATTGTTTAGATTGTGGTTCATTATTTATCGTCACATGCAGCGGTGCCACTATTGGACGAGAAAAGGAAATGGGTCACACAATTATCATACCAGATTTAAATGTCAGCAAGGTAACAGATAACAATATTTTGTTGGTCGATTTGAATATTTTCCAATATTACATTGCTGAGCTAGAATTTACTGGTAGTACCTCAACTGAATTAGTCACTTTGGCTAATTGAAACCAAATTCACTAGACTTGGGGCATTTTCTGCTAATTTATTATGCAATATAGTCAGTTGTGTTTTTTCCTCAGTAGTAATTACAAATAGTAGTTTATTTTGTGTTTAAATGATGTTCTGATAAAGTTCTGATAAACTTTAAAAGCCACTGTGGCTTTGTGTTAAAATGGCAATTATTTCAAGTACCTAGTCATTCTGGCTTTTTAAACCGACCTCTTTTATCTGATTTAAAAATCTTTAGCTAAGAGACTGCTACTAATTTCAAATTTTCATAGATTGTCTGGTCCAAGGATAAATGTATCTAAAATGTTAACAGTATGGTCATGACATGATTTTGCATCAGTCCTCCACAACTGACAACCTTCCCTTCATAATCATAGAAGGAAGGCTTGATGCTGCTCGGACTGGAGGTTAGAGACCAGAGCCCTGCACCATAAAGTTTACTTAACTTTAGCTAATCGTGTGCTAATTCTGAGATCTGAGTGGCTAAGCATGCCAAGTTGAAAATATTCTCAGACTTAAATAAATCTAATATTTATGTAGCCAGGCTCTGATGTAGAGTGTAAGTCTCTAATCACACAGGGGCATTAGCTGTGTTTATCAAGAAGTATTATTTTGATTTGGGGGGGGGTTGTCTGTATGTCCCTCTGTCTGTCACGCTTTGCTTGCATGCAATAATGGCAACAAATATTATTTAATTTTCTTCAAACTAAATGCCTAAAGGGCTTAGCCAAGTTTGATCGCCACTTTTGGCACAAAATGTTTTGTGGAGTTA
This sequence comes from Atrina japonica, assembly GCA_030159075.1. Classification (NCBI taxonomy): domain Eukaryota; kingdom Metazoa; phylum Mollusca; class Bivalvia; order Pterioida; family Pinnidae; genus Atrina; species Atrina japonica. Next base: position 41,809 of record BROG01001419.1, on the reverse strand, counting down.
TGGCCGCTTTATTAACAAAATATATCATTTTCTGCCGTTTCCATGTTGGCAACAAATACTATCTGATTTTCTTCAAACTTGGTAACAGGGTTAAAGGGCTAGGCCAGGTTCGATTGCCACTTTTGGTGTACCTTATTTGACAGTTATGGGCCCTTGAGTAAGGAAAAATGTAATTTTCTGCTGTTTCGATGCAAGAACTGCAACAAACACTATCCAATTTTCTTCAAACTTGGTAACAAGGTTAAATGCCTAAAGGACTCAGCAAAATTTCAGTTATGGTCCCACGATTAACCAAACGTGTTATTTTACCACGGATCTGCTTAGCATCATTACAAGTATATAATATTCAGTCAATACTCATTTCAACCAGTTCACTTTATTCTGTAATACATGTTCACAGACTATGCCAATAACATCGGTCCGTCGGTCTTGACTGACAAAAATCCGTTCGAATCGATGTTCTTCTCCCAATTTCCGGACCGCATGACAGATGCTGTTTTTCAGTAATAGTTTTCCTTGATTATGCACTCATAGTTTTTTTTAACGCCAAGTCATTATTTGTTCATAACAAAGCTCTAAGTCACTTGCAGATGTGACCATTTTTTAGGTTTTCGTGAGTGTTTACTTGCAAATCAATCGCATATCACGACTAGTTTCTACCGAACCAGAAATCAAAAGTTTTCCGTTTTCACTCTGAAATTACATCACCGAAATCATGGTAAGTTATGCCCTCTACAACAACGGATTTGGTATCGCAGTTTCGATGAATTAGAGTGTCTGACTCACATTGATTACTGTCAAAAAAGCACGTTGTGTGCTGTCACATTTGTACAACTTTCAACTTGAAGAAAAACAGAACAAGGTGATGCTTTCTTTAAATCAGTTTTGATTTCAAGATAACAATCTGCCTCATCATCGGACACTAGCTTGAGTTTGAAAGATATTGGTTAAAGAAATACTCATGCCGAGTCGTGGCTAGTGCTCGAAGCGGAGACGGACGCTTGCTTTGTAAATTCAGTCGAAATGCAGTCTATTTATATGTCTTATTGACCGTTCAAAATTAAAAAAATAGAAATTCAAGTTTGCCATACAATATGAAAAATGTAGGCTTATAAATACTCCTGGCCTGAGCGAAAACAAAACCGGAATAAACATCGTTTATAACGGTTTGAATATACGGTAATAAAGTCAAGTCAGTTTAAAATAAATGTGTTTTCTTTCATTTCATCATGTGGAAGAATGTTCTCAACACACACACACACACACACACACTCACACATTAACAATCCCTGGCTAGCTAGTAAAATTACTGGTTCGCATGAAAAGTAATTTTTTGTTGTAGAGCACTGCATGTCAAAGTGACTTTGTCTGCATGATCAGGAGTCCATCAAGGCTGTGTAATAATTGTGGTTTATCGATTAACCTGATAATTTTTTTCGAACTGACAATATTCGGTACAGACCTGTGTGGAACACAACAACACAGGTCTGAATGACCTGTGGGAGACAAAAGAATTTGGCGTAGATGGTGTTCAATAACACATCTATCCTATGTATAAGGATTTAGTTTTTGTTTTATTTCCAAGCAATACATCTCGTGTCAACAGCATGAAAATTACATGTTTCAACCTAACCTCAAAAGAGTTTACCTACAATATGATTGCCCCTTTACAAAAAGGGGGAAATCGGGGATATAAATTCTATGAATTGTTTCTGCTTATACTACCTGTACTTGATGTATAACAAATAAGAACTATACACAGGCATAAAAAAATCTTACATTCCTATATATCTGTGAAAATAAGGTCAGGTCCAGTGTGGTATTAATATACAAATAATGTGGTTGAGTTTATCAATTGCAGGTGCTTGATTTCTCCGGCAAATTTCATAAAATATATATAGGAATTTACGAATTTTTATGCCTGTGTATATCTCTTTTTTGTTATTGCATATCAGTCTAAGTAGTAAAAAAGGAAAAAGAAAATTTGAAAAAAAACCACAGCTAATGACCCTTTTATGGCTGTCGGGTTTTTGTTCATTTAAACCTTAAAATTCCTTTTTTAAATTCCTACATATTTTATGAAAATAGCTTGAGAAATCCAGGTTTGGCACTTTTTTAATTTGCAATTGATTAACTCAACCTTACTATTTGTATATAGATACTACACTGGACCTGATCTTATTTTCACAAAATATATAGGAATAGAAATATAAATATAATATATAAATATAATATCTGTATATACCTCCTTTTTGTTATTGTACATTAAGTATAAGTAGTAAAAGTAGTAAAAATCAAAATAAATTTGAGTTAACATAGATAATGCTCCTTTAAGGTTCAAGTAAGCTATTTTGATCAAGTTTGTGTTTTTCATAGAAATTGGAAAACACAATTTTGACACTTACCTGCACTCTCAAGGAGTGTTATAATAATTTTAAATTGAGATTCCCATTACCATATATTTGCAAGATACCAACACAGCTCAGAGGTGTGGCCAATGGGCATTTTGTGGTTTTGTTTAATTGATCTGATTCAGATTCAAGTATAACAAAGCTCTCTCTTTTTCAGTTACATGCAGAGATAACTTTTGATGAAATCCAAAGAAAATATATGATTAAAGATGTCGGCAGTCAGAATGGTACCTATTTAAATGAAAGGAGAATTTCTGAGGTAGGCCTTTTGGCCATATTAACTTTTGTGATTTTATTATTTTTATGATATTACATTTTATGATAAAATATATTTTTTCAACAAAATGTCTGAAGAATTTGTCATATATCATGAAAACTCATATTGAAATTGCTATTAAAAGTATACTAAGTCACTAAAACAAACAAGACTTTATTCCATTACTGGTGTCAAGGATATTTATCATAAAAAGCAGTCATATTGTTTTAATACTGCACAGCAAAAGAAACTTACAATTTCTTCTACTAGTGAACAGTGGAGGAGACCAGAACTAGAGGTCTATAGAAGACTTTGGTTAACATTTTGTAATTACTCACTATACACTTATTATGATTTCACAGGTAGGGGACCTGTATTGATTCAGAATGCTTGTTGAGATATATGTTTGATTATCATGAGTCAGCACATGTTCATGTCCTCCTGGAATCAAAGCTGATTTGGTGAAAAAAAATTGTCAGTTTGCTTGCAGAAGGCATGTGGTCTCTTTGCAGGTACATTGTAACGGGGTTCTCTTTTCCACCATTAAAAATTGGCCATTACCATATAACTGAAAAATTGTTGAGTTTGGCGTAAAACACCATGAGAGTATAATAACTATCAGAAATCAGAAGTTGAACAAAATTTGTCTGTTCTTACATTTGAGTGTTTTGTTGTTTCTGTGCATAGGACATATGTAATAATGATGCATTTGTTCATTTTACAGGTTAAAACTTGTAGCAGCTTAGAACCTTTGTCTCACTGTGATGTTTTACAATTTGGTTGTACGCGGTTATTACTCCACATCCATCCTGGAACAGAAACATGTGATGACTGTGAACCAGGTCAAGTACAAGCCGCTCTGATATCATCACAGCAAAGTGAGTTACAAAAACTGCATAGATAATTAGAGGTACATCGTTTAGCTGGAGATTTTAACCTCCATTTAATATTTTCGCCATTTTCGTCCTTCAGGGTTGCCACCTTCCTTGAAAATTCAGGGAAAATTTTTTTTTTCAAGATCAGTGAATTGTCAGGGAAATTAGCATTTTGGTCAGGAAAAATTGAATTTCAGAATAGCCAGAGAAAAATAAAATTCTAGGAAGATTTTCATATTTTCTGTGGCTATTGCAGTCTTCTAGCAGTATAGATTTGATAAAAATTGGTTTGATGAAAAAAAGATTAAACAATTATAGGTGGATTGGACGACTGTAGGAGAGGTGGAGGTCGAAATCTTAGGTGGTATTGGTCAGTGAAAAACAGGATTCAGTCAGTGAAAAGTCAGGAAATCTTATTTTCTCAACTAAGTGGCAACCCTGTCCTTAGATTAGAGGGCAAATATAAAATGAAAATGAAATTTTTAAGCTAAATATTTGAAGCATTTTCATACATGTCATCCAGAAAACTATGGTGTTTTAGGGCAAATTTAAGATTGGTGAATGTGCTCTGTGTTGTAAACGGTAAAAAGTAACCAGGGGTGAAAATTTCCATTATACAGTGTTTCCCAGTAAAAAGAACACGGTAAATGTGTGTTGTACATGAGTTTGCTCTGTAAATGATGTCCTTAACATACGCTTTGAACTTTGAATAATTTTGACCTGCCGTATAGATTAGGCTTAGATCATTTAATAACTTTATTGAATCATTTTATTTTAATTATTTTATTAACAAAGTACAATGATTGGAGGTAATACATCCAAATAATTCTCAACTAGCAATGCCAGAAGCCCGTTGATAGAGGACGGAATTAGAAAAACATGGGGGGTGCAAACAGTGGGTTATTTTTGATGACTAGTTTAGTTAGCTTTGATGACCAATTATGATACTTTTTCAGAAAATGAAATTCAGGTGCTAAGCAAAGATGAAAAAATAAAACTACAAAGACAGCAGTTAAAACAAATAAAGAAGCGATATGGACTAAAGGTAATGCATGTATTTTTCATATGATCTGTGTGTTATGCAGCTTCATAACTGCAGCCCTTTTCACAAAAAAATCTTACGATCACTCCTATGAATTTATCATACGATGATCGTAAGGTTTTCCTTACATCATTTTCACGAACGTACTCGTAAGATTACGTTTCACACTTACGACAAAAATGAAATTACTCTTACGATCAATCTTACAATAAAGATTTAAGGAACTTTTATATGTGGAGATAATAAACACCCCTAGCAACAACAACAATGTAGTTTCGTTACACATGTGCACTGTCATTTTTTCATGTAAACAAATCATTGGCAGATCTAGAAGGGGTTACGGGGGTTGCAACTCCATTGTGAATTCGCAAATCCCTTTGAATATGTTTTTATTTTGTCAATTAAGATGTAATGTGAAATAGTGTTGGGGTTTCTTTAAAACATGGGGCACTTTTGCGAAATTAAAAAAAAAAAACAAATAAAAAAAAAACAAATCAAAACAAAAACATACAGAGCATACCTCGGACCCCTAACATAAAGATTTTCTTTTGCAAAATTAAAAAATGTACCGTGCAAGCATATATCTGAAATGCTAAGATTCGGCTGAATTTACTTTTGTTTTCAAATTTAATTTATGATTAGATCTCGTCTATCAAGGAATTATTTTGTAAGAGTAAATATGAAATATTTTAAAATATGGAAGCTGCTAATCAAGTTCGTGTAGAAATTAAAAAAATACTGGAGGTATAATCCGGACCCCCTAACATAAACAGGCATAGTTTCCTATGTGAACACTGGAAAATGCGTCTTCGGGCTTCCAAATTTCAAATATTTTCTGAGAAATGTGTAAAACCATTGATGAAACTGTGGTGTGAAATTGCACATATTGTCACCGACGACGATGTATGCTGCAACACAACCCCTTAAAGTTGGGAAAATGTGTAAACTCTTTCATTTTTCTATAAAAATGTGGAAAAAGTAATAACAAGTTACCAACATGCTTTGTTCTGTGAAAAAAAATTCTACCAACCGCGGCAATTGCTACTCATATTTTTATATCAAAGTTAAAATTGCTGGCCATTTAATTCAATAATTTGGTATAATCAGTAAATCAGGTCCATAGATAGTCAAAAAATAAATCTATGTGACAAATAAAACATCGCATGTACATGCCTTAGTTAGTTTAACTATCTCTTCCGTGTATATAATGCACTTTTTTCTAACACAGCCCGAGACTGGTTGATATTAACCGCAGTAAAAATATTTAATTCTGAGTACATCCGTACAAAATATTTTAACAGTGGTTGTAATATATAATTATGAATTAGTCTCATTTGACAGCCAACGATTTTAACTGCAATAAATTTCATTTTAGTCCAAGTAAAAATAATATTATACCCCAAGTTAAAATATTCAATTCGCAGTAGCAATGGCCAGTGTATTATTTCAATCGCTGTAAAAATAATTTCTACTCCAGTACAAAATATTTTAACCGCAGTGAAAATAATTTAAGTGTTGGATGGCCAACCATAAGTGGGGGCGCAGAGAAATGTGACACAGTTTGAAAAATAGTTGTAAATTGTAAAATTTGACGTTATTTTACTATTAATGACGTCAAAGTCTGAAATCATGACAAACCAAAGTGTATTTTCATAAAATAGTGTCAACCATAAATTATTGTCAACCATCTAGGTCTCGGAAGACCCTGCCCATTTTTTTTATCTAACCTTGCTCTCAAGACATAAACAGTCGCCATTTTAAACTATGGCAAGTACTCGTCATACATTTTAATCATACGATTGATTTAATTTACACTTACGACTAATTACAATCATAAGAGTAGCTGCAGGCACTCGTAGACTTACGATTAAAATCTATCGTAAATTTTATCGTAAGATTTTTTGTGAAAAGCATAAAAATCGTAAGATTCTCGTATGATCGTTTTGTGTGAAAAGGGCTGCTGATTACATAAATATTTTATATGAAACACATAAAGCCTAACAGTGATTTTATTGGCTTATGTGCAGCAAACTGAACTACTTTATTTACAGTATTTACATAGCTTTTATTTATCTGAATGTTGTTGATGACATCACTTGGTGTTTGTGACATCATTTAAATTGGAAGGATGACAACGGAGTAAAATATGTAGATAATTATAAAATTTTTTGTACTCATGTTGGCAATTTTGCTAAATTCAACACATGATAAAGTATGCTCAGATGTTAAAAATAATCTGAAATGTAAACCTAATGTATGAATTAAAACAAGCAATATTTACAGTATGTTATATTTACTTATTTCTGTGCAAGTATTTGACGTAGTTGGAACAATTCGGTTAGCTTGACAAAAAGGAGAATATAAATTTTTATCCCACAATCATTAGAAAATGCAATGCAAATTGTATATGTTTGATCATAATTATGATAAAAAAAGAATCAGTAACAAATTTCCATTCATACACATTTATGTTTTTCAACTTCTGACATTGAATTTTCCATTTTTGTTCATTTACATCCCAACTATTATTGTTTAAAACTTGAACTGTGGAGTTGTGGATTTCAATTTGTTTATGGAATGTGACAGGCAAAGACAAGTAACTTTTTTTTATAGAATCTATTATGGTTTAGGCATTTCACTTGAAACAACATGTTGCCATGTCGATATCAATATATCTGCTTAAAATACCAATTTCTTTATATTTTTCTGGGTATAAAAAATAGTAAACATATTTTGAAAACTATAACATAGTATAATATTAATATTCTAATCATGTTATTTAATATTCTCTTTCTGTTTGTACAGAATATTGCGTATGTTGATAACACTGCTGCTCTGAAAAACCCAGCATACTCCGATAAAGCAGAGATCAGAAGAAAAACAAAAGGCAGTGATAACCCTTACCAACCGGATGAAGCACCTGCCTCTGTTGCTAGGTAACTATTTAAACATGTTTTTTATTAGGGGCTAATGAAAAACACTTTTAAAATACAAAATGAAGTGAAGCGAAAGTATTAATTAGAAAGATCTTTGAAGCATGTAACTTTTTGATAGAGATTCAATTCTAGTTGTTGCTTTGTTGCTTAACGTCCCACTCGAGAATCTTTCATTTGGAGACGTCACCAAATGCTGGTGAATGGCTTCTCAAAAAAAAATAATCAACTGATTGTGATATTGCTAATTTTTCGAAAGTTAGTTTACAAGCAAAATTATTCATTGTCAAAATATGTCAACTATGGCCTAAATGATCAATACCTTTACCATAAAAAAACACTCCATTGACTCTTTTAAGAATAAATTAAACTTTTATTATTAATTACAGGCCTATTGCAGAGAACAATGTTGGACACAAATTACTGAAGAAAATGGGATGGTCAGAGGGAGAGAGTTTGGGTAAAGATAATGAAGGAATACAAACACCTGTAAGTCATTTCCTTCATAAGTTCATTGAAGTCCATTTTAATCTGTATACTGCAACCCTGTTGAAAGTATAATAAATGTCTAAATGTTTAATTTAGAAATAAAATGTTGGTCAAAACTGTCTACAGACTTGATTTTCAGGAGGGGCTTCCATGACATAGTGGTTAGAACATCACGCTTTGAAGCCCTGTAAGAACCTAAGCTTATTTTTGTGATAAGGTTTGCCAGTTTACTTGTGGAAGGCTGGTTTTATTGTATTATTTTCATAAGAAAAAATATGTCGTCAATGAATTAATGTTATTTTGGAATTTCAGATTGGAGTAACAATTAGAGCCAACCAGAAAGCAGGGCTTGGGTCAGAGCTTGCCTGTCATCAGTCGCTTGACAATGCACATAATTTGAAAAAGACCCAAAAATGGATAAAAAATCAGAAAAGATTTCAGGAAGCTACATCAGTGAATGTTGAAACTCCTGAGAAGTCATGGGTTAAAGGACCAACCCAAGCTAACTGACTCATGTTATTATATCATCGTTTTAATTCTATTTATCTCACCACCAGTGTTCAGATTGATTTTGATTTATTATATGTACAGTAATAAAGACTATTTAATGAATTGGAATTTGAAATATTTATTGATATTTAAACTTACCTCTGTGTGTGTGTATGTGTGTGTGTGTGTGTGTGTGTGTGTGGAGATGGGGCTTTGCCTAGCTTTAGCATTCATTTAAGATGTTTGTCACTTCTGAGGAGGAGAGAACCCTGTTATAATGTAATCGAGAAAAGACCACAAGTGGAAAACTTTCTCACAAAAATCAGTTTAGGTTCCAGTAGGGCTTAAATCTATTCTGGTCAGCATAGATTTAAGCCCTGCTGGAACCCAAACTGATTTTTGTGAGAAAGTCTCCACTTGTGGTCTCTTCTCGGATACATTATAATGGGGTTCTCTCCTCCGCCAATAAAAACTGGCCCCAACCATATTACTGAAAAATTGTTTAGTGTGGCATGAAACAAAATCAAATCAAATCAACTTACCTCAACTACTCATACATCAACGAACTAAGCATCCATAGGCGTCGGAAGCAAATTGAAAGTGGGGGGGCTAAACCAACTTAAAACACACACACGCCAGAAACGTCTGGGGGCTAAGCCCCAATTTTCAACACCTATGTCTATCTTTGCAAAAAAAGTGGGGGGGGGGCTAAGCCCCCACTCCAAAAATATTGGAGCAGGTGCTTTGAAAGAATGATCGTTGCACAAATGTCCGGACATTTTTATAGTAATGAATCTAGATAAAACTCTTGATCATTAGAAATTATTCCAAAACCACTATAAAACAACAAAATAATGGTTTTCAGATGATGAGAATCTTATTTGGCTAGCAAGGTCGTTATGCATGTTATGTTAGTCAATATATCCAAACTTTTTACTTAACTGTGAAAACAGGTCATGTGTCACAGTAGGTGTGGGCTTGTTGAAGAACCCTCACTGCTCAATGGCTGTAGGTGCCGACCATAGGTCAAAATTTTGAGCCCTACACCGCCATTTGGTGATTTCGCCATATGAGGAAAGATTCTCGAGTGGGATGTTAAACAAATCTTCAATCATAATCCTACGTATCCTTGTGTCTATAACTTAGCACTAAGACGCTTTGTACAAGAAATGATCTCGAGGTATGCATGCACTAACATATTGGACGATTTGTATGATATATATACATCATGATTCCTGTATCTGAACAATTGATCAATGAGGTGACGTTACGTCATTTAGTTTATTTGGACTCAAACTAAAGATGTCTGATAACCGAATAACTGCTAATCTCAATTAATCGGCTTTTTAATATAGTGAATCTTACAATTTGTCTCTCATCATGGCATGAAAGGGAACTTCACTTAAATATGATACGAGGTTGAAAATTGGTTGTCCTCGATATCTTTACTTTTATTAACATTTTAGAAAAAAAGAGATCACAAAATAATGTGACGTTTTCTTTTTGAAATAGGTCTTTGCAAGAATAAAATGGACATAAAGTGTATCAGTTATGTTTTATGGACAATTGTACAGATGATAAAATTAAAAACAATATCCATCAGTGTCACACACGTGTGCATGTGTTTGATTTTGTCGATCTCGAGAGTTGACTTCCCACGCATGCCGGTATAACTGATGTAGCTCAATGATTTAAATTACAACAAAATGTGGAACTTAGTTAATTACACGGGTAAAGATAATGAAATGGAGAGAAATATCATCAAAACTATATCCTGAGATAGTATATTTAAGACATACGTTAAATCTATTTTATATGGGTCATATGCTTTTGTATACAAGATGCATCGCTATTTTTCGTACTGAACCCATAGATCTACGCGTGTTTTAATAATGCAACAGCTGTATTGGTCATTTAGAGGTCAATGTCTCATAAAGTTTAGGTTTATAAATGCTGACCACTGCATGCCAACCCAAAATTATGGAATTTGTTTAATTACAGTTTTGTGAATAAGAAAATGAATCATGTGATCGATACAAATGTTTTTATGTGTATCCCAGTGGGTGTTACACTCAAATCAGTAAGACATAACATGATCAAAGCTGTCATTTGTCACTTCGCTTCAGTACTTTCAGTACCTTGATTTTTTATTTTATCCCTTTCGTAAAGTCTATATTGCATTGATATGATCACATAGCCATTGATGAATCTTAAAGAAGTGATTATAGAAAAGTTGCTTTTCATCTCACCAAGAATCTTTTCACTTAAATTGAGATGTCACCAGCTCAGAGGTGAAGTGTTATAAATATTGACAGATGCTATGCACAATGTTGCCAATGCAGTTACAGTTCATTTACCAGCCACACCTGTCTCACTATCTCAGTTTTAAGTTTGTTTTGAAATATCCATGACTTTCACTTCTTATACCTAGTGCGTGGTGAAAGAACAACGATTACTCTGTTTCACTAAGTGAAATGTTGAGTTGCCTTTTCGTTGGCGGTTGTTGAGACGTCTGTACCAATTGTGACGAGGATACACTCCTCACGTGTTTCATTGGACTTGACTGTGGACTCACGGCGGGTGTGACCGGTCGACAGGGGATGCTTACTCCTCCATGGCACCTGATCCCACCTCTTGGTTTCCAGAGGTCTGTGTTTGTCCATTTTTACCGGATTTGTATCTATGTCCTGGACATTCTATTGATTTATACTTTGGTATCTGAAATTGTTATATCACTTTATTATTGTAGTCTTAAGTATGATCCAGTGAAGGCAATCGTAACAAGTAATTCCGCTTGCGAGTCGAGCGCTCATTTATATATTTAAGCACATAAGACACGGAATTACATGGGAATAAATTAGCATTGAACACAGTATAACTGCGCTTTTGGCCATAAGTATCGCAAATTATTTTGTAGTGTATATGGTATCAATTTTCTAATCACAGCACTGCGTATTCTTTTCATTCATGATGATAGCGTTAACACGCCACAATGACACGTGATGGCATATGCACTTTTCTCTAAATGTAACACGTGACTACTCAAAATCGACACGGTTGTAATTGTTTGTTCAACGTTGGTCAAATGCATTGCATAATAGAATCGTTGGACGAAATATTCACATTTCAAGTTTAAGGAGAAGAAAAGCACATTTATATTTCCAGTTTTCACAAAGTATTACATAAATAAATCCACAAAAACAATCAGGATAATCTGATTGACAGGTTTTGTCACATGATAGTGCAAGATCTCGACTGTTATCTTATTACACTGAGGAAATGTAATTATCACATTCTTCACTCAGAAGACTAAAACATGATAAAGACTGAACATTTATAAATTGCATTCTTCCATTTCAAAGAATTTATTTTCAAGTATTTGATTGTGATGTAAATTTCTCAGTTTAATATTAAGGAACGTTTTATCGACCGTTTGCAATGCAGATCCTCAGTCATTTCTAGCTTATTTTTTTTAATACTGCCTTAGGTAAAATGCAGTTTTGCAAGAATGGGGATAGTCTGAAGGTGTTTAAAATATCGAGTACTTTTATTTTATGTATGAACAAATGGAACCCAATTAACACACTAGTTATGTAGTACGTGTAAGCTCATCAGAAGACGGGGCACACACAAACATATGCACAATATATATATATATATATATATATATATATATATATATATATATATATATATATATATATATATATATATATATATATATATATATATATATATATATATATGCAGATAAACGTTTTCCCCCAAAATGCGAGACAGAATTTGGATTTTATTTTACACTAATATGACAAGTACCATTCTCATGTGATATGAATTACGTATACCTTTGTTGAAATCTTTATTTTGTTGCGAAACATCACGTGCTAAGAAATCGACACTCGGGAGAAAAACGTGTCTCCTTAGAAATTACGTTATCATTGGCTGATCACCTTTACCGAAATTCTTTATCAGTAACAGTTTTATAACCGAAACACTCTTTATAAGGCTGAAATATAGACCCTGGAATTATAACCACATAGTTGTCATTGAGAAACGCAGGTAAGACCACGACAATATATAACCATTTTTGTGGTTTCATGGAATTATTCTCTTTATAATTTTAAAAATATTGATCATGGATTGCTGTGATAAGCTTTAGTTTACATGATATATATTTGTACCATTATTGTATTACAATATATATATATATATATATATATATATATATATATATATATATATATATATATATATATATATATATATATATATATATATATATATTTGCGTTAATGATATATTGAAGATATGAAGATGATATATAGTTTATTTACGTAATGATGACATCCAAACTCAAAGCAATTGTATATCTTGGTACTTCAGTAACTTCTATTGTTTCTGTAAAGACTGAAGATGATCGTTTTAACACCTCTGACTTGGTGATTTGTATTATGTTTACAGGTACTAAAACGATCGTTTTAACACCGTTTTAACACCTCTGACTTGGTGTTTTGTATTATGTTTACAGGTACTAAAACGATCGTTTTAACACCTCTGACTTGGTGTTTTGTGTTATGTTTACAGGTACTAAAACGATCGTTTTAACACTCTGACTTGGTTTATTGTGTTATTTTTACAGGTACTAAAACGATCATTTTATCACTTCTGACTTGGTGTATTGTTTTGTATTTACAGGCACTAAAGATGATCGTTTTAACAGCTCTGACTTGTTGTATTGTGTTGTATTCCACAGCTGCGGAATCACCAGCATTTTGTCATGATTTGGACTGTCCTAAGTATACAGTCTTGAAAACTTTTCCCGTAGGTATCAGATATTAATATTTTATCAAAATTCCTGTTAAATGTTTTAACTTTTTCATTGCATCTTTTATTTAATTTTTCGTAATTATATATAGATACATACATGCATACATATATACATATTTGATGTCAAAGAAACAAATACAATAGGTAAAAATATTCGATAAAATTTTCGATATACGTATATCTACTACATTGCAGTCATATGAATTACGTCGCTATGAAATGACACAATGGGTCGCAAACCGCATGACTGTGAATTCTTCAATGTCTACCGTTCATGATACCAGCCTTTTCTTCAGTTTGTTTGGTTATATATCCGGGAACAATACTGCAGGTAAGTTACAAGCCATCCGTCGTTTCCTTTCTACCCTTATCCTATATTATCGTCTTGATGTCTTTGTATCTTATGTTTATTCATCATGTCAAATCAAGAACCAGATGTGACTGATACAGAATATATGGGGTAAAGTTTGATGACATCATTTGCGTATCATTTGGACTATGCTTGTGACCAAAAAGCCTACTTATTATTATCCTTGTTCATTTCTGAAAATACATTCAACATTTTTCTTAAGAGGTACCAGTTCTGTATCTATGTTCAAGTTGAAGAAATTGTAAAATAATAGGACTGTTGTGATTATAACAAACTACGTAAAATCTTAATCAAACAGGGATGAAGATTCCAATGACAGCACCAGTTGTCACAACAATCATTCCCGGAAGTAACGGTAACCATGACAGTACTTACGAGATGCATTTCATGATTCCACATAACATGCAGCCTTTCCCCCCAATGCCACTACAATCAAATGTTTACATTACTATGATGGCTCCTATGGATGTTTATGTAAAGTAAGATCATTTATTTGTTTTTATTCCATTTTGTTTTTTTAAGACAGACTCATTGTAATTAGAATGTATAAAATATTCTATATGGGAAATACTACAACATAAGTCCCGTGCCCAACGCAATAACACTTAAGCAAAATGTTGAGAAGGTTGTCATATTTAAAAAATATTTTTTGCTACCAGATACCAAAATACTAAAGATTTGTCCCCTGGGGCTGTCATTTCTGACGCAAACATTGAGCTGCATATCTTAATTGGTATTCAGAACATTAATGTGTCTAAAAGAGAGAGAGAGAGAGAGAGAGAGAGAGAGAGAGAGAGAGAGAGAGAGAGAGAGAGAGAGAGAGAGAGAGAGAGAGAGAGAGAGAGAGAGAGATAGAGAGAAAGAAAGAGAGAGAGAGAGAAAGAGAGAGAGAGAAAAAAGAGAGAGAGAGAGTTGTACAGTGACCACATTAGTAGGTGTGCATAGTACCCTGTATATATACTACCTGTGCCTGAGTGATTAGATATTGACATTGATCTGATACTTGATTATCGTTTCCGTAACACTCCGCTGTAGTAAATATTTTGGTTTATATCTTACGTTACATAGCTAAAGTTGACTAGGAGCTTTCCAATAGCAAATAGCTTATTCTTTACCTATTACTCTATACGTATACTTGAATTTGTTTATTGATATAAATAGGTCCAAAATTTAAACTCTACATCATGTATAAAGTCATTTGCATTCGTGTTTTCAGGTCCTTTGGAGGATTTGCCAGTGAACTTATGTATATGGCTCATTTATCAGAATTGAAGACTGCAATCAACAATAACAGCGCTTATTATGACACCCATTACTACACCGCTGGTTATGACGGACCATATTCCATTAAACGTCACAATGAAGTATGGTTAACTGCTAAAGCGTGATTTAAAACAAACCATCTGTAAATAGTTTATAAATATTGTACATAGTCACACACAACATGTAAATAAAGATATTAATATTTTACGTTTCGTGTCGTTGTTTTATATGTACAGAGACAAACTTCGTAACCTGATAATTTGATGTCTATACTATACAATTAAAGGAAATGTAGATAACTATTGAATGTTGACAGTTTATTGTTTTTCTTATTTGAAGCAAAATGAAAATCACAGATACCAGCTGTTTATATTTCTCAAATTATCTGGTATACCCATACATTCATCAGCATAAGATTACTTCATATACAGACTCAAATTGTTTATTCGTTTTCAATGTTATATGAGAATATGTGTTTAAATTCAACATTTCCCAAAATTTACGGTAAGTATAACATTGCTTACTCCTCCATGGCACCTGGGCCCGAAGTCACCAAATTTACTCAGTATTCAAGCTCAACTAACTTTCATGATTGTATGGTAAAACAGGCAAAGTTAATTATGTAAATGGACATGTTTGTATATTGACGGTATATAATTGTAAATAATGATCAAAATCATTGTTCATTTGAAAAAAAAACTTCAGAAATATTAAAATATTGTTTGAGTACGTACTCAAATTTTGAATACCGTACTCAACATGTTTATTCATTTTTACAGGAAAATCTTAAGTGTGACGCAAAAATGTATATATGAATGATAAAAAGATAATGATATGCTTCCTAATCATTCAAACTCAAACATTTTACAAACGATTTTATAGTCAAAATAATGAAATAAAAGTTGAACTTGAGTATTGAGTAAATTTGATGACTTTGGGCTCTGATCCTACGTCTGAATTTTGAGTCAAATGTTTGCCCAATGTACACCATACTATACAGTCTTTGGTATCTGATCTCTTGTTATTTGGACTTCCCCTTTGTTTATGTTTATACATGTAGTATTTTATCTAAAGCAATAATGAATTTTTTTTTATTTTGAATAGTACTTTACGCCACACTCAACAATTTTTCAGTTATATGATGGCGTCCAGTTTTTAATGGTGGAGGAGATAACCCGGTTACAATGTACCCGGAAAGAGACCACCATTCTGCCGCAAGTAAACTGGCAGACTTACCTACAAAAATCAGCTTAGGTTTCAGCGAGCCCGTACCTGCACTGACATGAAGTGAGAGACTTCATGGCTCAAAACGCGATGTTCTAACCACTCGATCACGAAGGCCACAGCAATAAAGAAACAATATTCTTTACAAAACAATGAAATTGATTTGGTTTTCCATATTAAAGTGCATTTACAGAAAGATGAGAATTAAATGATGTAAAATCCGTTTTGGGGGATTTCTTCTATTGATTTGTGACTTTCACTGTAAGCATCTTCACAACAAAATTGACGTAAACGTGAACACGCGTGTGGACGTTAGCTAAACTGCATCTGAAGTGACAGAGAGAGTAAATGGGTCTCTTAGTATATATGTAACTTAAAACATTAACAGTGCTTACAATAGCTGAGCGATTTGTAAGACAGAATGAGGATATTATCGTTTAAAATATTGTGGCGGCAAAACGTCTGTTGTTGATTCCATCAGAGACTTCGTGGAGCTCTTTCCAGCTGGAATGATATAACGACCCTCCTCACTCATGGAACTTGACATATCTAAACGTGTTTAATTGTCATACAGAGCTAATGTCCCTATGTAGTAAAATATAATTATATATGTTAAATACACAATAATTAATAATGATAATGATAATTAAATGTCTTTAATGGAATGGATGATGACAATAATAATTGATAATTATAATTACGACAAGACATAATAACAGTACTATTGATAATGATATAAGAATTGTTTATATCATCATCATCGTTGTTGTCATCATCATCATCATCATCATCGTCGTCGTCATTACCATCATCGTTATTATCATCATTAGCAGTTTTATTATTATTATTATTATTATTATTAGTAGTAGTAGTAGTAGTAGTAGTAGTAGTAGTAATAGTAGTAGTAGTAGTAGTAGTAGTAGTAGTAGTAGTAGTAGTGGTAGTAGTAGTAGTAGTAGTAGTAGTAGATGTAGTAGTAGTAGTAGTAGTAGTAGATGTAGTAGAGTAGTAGTAGTAGTAGTAGTAGTAGTAGTAGTAGTAGTAGTAGTAGTAGTAGTAGTAGTAGTAGTAGTAGTAGTAGTAGTAGTAGTAGTAGTAGCAGCAGCAGTAGTAGTAGTAGTAGTAGTAGTAGTACTGTACTGTACTGTATATACATGTTGGAAGAATTTCAGTACAATTCAGTCCTGTGTAAAAACGTTATAAAGATTGATATTTACTACATATAATTGCTTCAAATGTTTATTTAATTAAAGTTTAAGTGACTTTAAAACACATTAACTTTGTTACAATATAGTATCACTGTCAACTACATTACACCTATTACCCGTCAAAAGACAGCTCATTAAAGTTTTTTTCGTCAATTTGTCTTTCATTATGAAAATAAGATTTTAGTAACCTTTTCAGTCGTTGCATTTAGAAATCAAAGGATGCTATTTTTTAGCTTTCTAATTACTTATATATAAAAAATGTACAGAGAACTTGCTATATCGACAAAGAACTGGAAAAGCATTGAGTATCTTGCGAAATCCTAATATGAAATGCAAAAATGTAAGCACCTTTTAGAAACGTCCTTAAAAATGAAAACCGGGCGAAATTATGTCATTATACAGAGAGTCAATCTTCCGTTTTATCTTAACTTTGGGATATGTTAATTTTATTCTGGACTGCATTCACATATTGTACCAGCGATTTCATGGAATTTGTGTCCATGGAAAATGTGGAGAACTTAAAAAACCTCCTTTAATTACGCATCTTGTAATGGGGAAAGTCTAATTGCATTCTGTCGCATATTGCTGATGTGATCACAGTTGAAATAGCGTCATAATGGTATTGAACAATATGTATGCGGCTTTCTTTTTACATGAAGCTAGAGAGAATCGATTTGTTACGTCCAATATGGCGGATAAGGCTAGCACATATGAATTCATTAGCTTCCCATAACACGATCGAAGCAACATAAACTCAAACAGATTTACACCGCTCAGTTGTATATTTTGTGTCAAACGATGCTAGTGTCACGAAAAAAACTCGAAGCAAGTGACAGGTTTTCGTTCCTATGACGACCGTTGCGGAAGAGTATGGCGTTAAAAGAATTGTCGTCTGTCGAGCAGACGATAATGAAACAGAAATGGAGGATGCGTTAGTAATATATTGACCATTGTTTTTCTCCAAATCGTCAGTGATATGGCAGTTACGTCTATAGACCTTCATTTAGAGGGAAATAAACCTGTGTATTTTTCTGGACAACGTGTTAAAGGTTCACTTGTGCTACACATCGGACTGCCTGTGATTATAGCGGGTAAGTTTAAGATATACTCAGCATTATTAAAGCATGGGTGTGGTCGCTTTCCTTATCTTGTAACTCTCTATTTTCCGGAACAAAAGATGATATCCTACAAGCCAGCAAGTAAGTCCTACATCGACCTATTTCACGGGGTCAAACAGTTACAATATTGAATTAATGCTATAATCTATAAAAGTTCAATGGACTGTCAAGCACTCTGACAAAAGCTTTTATATATAATGCCAATATATCAAGCCCATCAGATAATGATATGATCTTCAATGATACAAAATACATAATACAAAACTAAGAGACGCTGGAATCGAAATTCAAGTGAAGTATGTCTGTTTTTATGGTATTGTATGTGCACTGCATGTCATTCTTGCCGGCATGGTACACGTAATTGAAAATGCGTTTAAATGAATGAAACTTTCATCTTCCGACAGATCGGCATTATGTCTTCGTCAGCACGATACAAGAGAACAGAAATAATATATGTTGTAGCGGTTTTTTTTTCAAAATTAAGATTCCTTGAGGGAGTAAAATTTATGAAACTAGATATAATTTTAGTTTTGATTTTTGCATATTATACATGTGTAGCAATACATGTTTGACAGGAACAGACAGTGGCCACAATCGTGTTCGAATCATGAGTATGTTTGAATATAATCAGACCAAAATCATTTTCTTCAATGTCTTTTCATATGATTGTTTGTTTAGAAAGCATATATGTTTAGGATTAAATATCTATTACATCTAGCATTGATAGGACAATTATTAAATGAGTATTGTTAATACATTATGCATATCCATATGCATTGTGTGATTGTGTGGTTCAATGTTTATATATATCAGGCATCATTCTATTTATCATTCTATTATTCCAAACGGTATCCATATTGACAATAAATACACCCTAACAAGCGTCCATTCATTAAATAAATGAATAGATAAACAAATGGTAACACACACAGACAGACAAACATAAATATACACACACATACCATCATCCTATCCCCAACCTAAAGCGAATTTCAATGTAAATGATTATAGCAGAAAGAGACAGTATGCTCCATGGTACATTTCTCTCTGAGATTTCTTTTTGTAATATTCTGTTTCCCACATTTGACCCAAATCCTAAGGGTACCCTCTGGTAAATCACCTTAAGGTTCGATTGAATGCTCTGGCTGAGTGCAATGATTAGCAATGTGGTCTGTAGTTGAATATCTATAAATGCCAGCGGCAGGTTGGTTTCCTGTTCTTCAAATGAAACAGTAAAAACCGAGGTCCCGTGTCACTGTAGATGCCGGCACTTTAAAGAACCTTCACTGGTCAATGGCCGTAAGTGACGAGCATAGGCCAAAATTTGAAGCCCTTCACTGACAATTGGTGGCGTTTCCTTATGATTGAAAGAAAAGATTCTTGAGTGGGACGTTAAACGACAATAAACAAACAAAAAACATATATATATATATATATATATATATATATATATATATATATATATATATATATATATATATATATATATATATAGTTTGTACATTTGTATTTACTTGTTATTTAAGAAATTATAAATTCTAAACACGCCTCAACCGTATCTATATTTTGATTTATACTTTCCATGAATAGGCATATAATGCCAATTACGTTAAATGCATTGTTAATCAGTAAGCAATGAAGTATAAAATGAAATTTATCCCCACTAATCAAAGGATATCAGAGCTATTTTTTGCGTCTGGGTATTTACTAATTCATTCGTTTATTTAATATCCATGCTTTTTTTTCGCCGAAATGTTTATATATTCATTTATATATTTTTTAATTTACCTTGCTACGTTTATTTTTATGAACTTTGGTTTCTGTTATTGATAAATCTCATTTTACTCGAGGGTTAATAACATTTGATCACATCTACTATAACCAAGGGACTTAATTAAATAGAAGATGATTAACGGACAAAGCTATTCTCTCTCTGTGTGTATTGATTTTCCCGTGTATTTTTCTCACCGCTGTATTATCTATACAAAGATCAACAGTGAATAATTAGCAGTACATAGCAACTCTTCCGCATTGCATAAATGAGAAAACATCAAGATTACTGCGTCACATTATGGTTTTGTGTAATATACGACATAATTATGTGTTAGTTTCAATAATCATTTAGTTATCAAGTATCTGTTGTACAAATGTCGACTAACGCCTTGTGGTGTCTGTGACAAAACAATCAGAATATTGCATCCATTTATCCAAACTTAAACTGAATAAATACTCTTTATTTATAACGAGACCATCTTAAAGATACTGTATATATCGGGTACCTGCCCGGGCCTCGCGAACATAAGCATCGACTGTGCATTTAACATTTTTCATTTTGTTATAAGGCAAAATAAAGATTTTAAACTGTGTTCCTGATGAGTGATTCTTTTTCTTTTCTTTTTTTTTGCTTTTGTAAAAGGTCACTAGAGTATTTTTACAAACCGAATAGAAACGAGACGATTTGAGATTTATTGTATGTGTTTTAATAGGAGAAATTGAAGTTTGTGCAGAGAAAATAATAAAGATCCATTTTGCATGATTTTGGTGTTTTACAACAATACAAAAGCAAAGAGGAAAAATAAATGTAAAATTATCGAAAATGGCAACGTTTGACACGCCATAGAGGACGAAAATAATACTATATTTTACTTAAATTTTAATGAAATTGTTGAAAGACCACGTCTCCGAACATTACAAATATATTGTCTATTAGAAATTCCAGCATGTTTTTTATATCAACTTCAGTATATTTATATGTAGAATCAGAGTGGTGTTTGACGAAATAAGTATCCTGATAGCCAATCACTAGATATTTAAATGTTCGGGTACCACCTTTAGTGAAAAAGCAGTTGTCTATGATGCTGAAAAGTCTTTCTTCTATTTTTTTTATGTGGAATAGTAGTGTAAAGATTAGAGAAGTCATAAGTTTTGATACTGTGAATTCGAGAAAAATTATGTGTTCAAATTTTCTAAAAGCTGTTTAGAATTTTTAAGTATCCACATCTGATTTACACCGCTTCTGGAATAAGCAACAGTACAGTATTGTTGAGTTTCTCCTTCATGGCTGTCAATATCTTGGTTAGGAGTAAAGATAAAGGTTTGGTAAAACATTTGCTGGATCCTGCTATGTATCTTTGCTTATATGGGGTTTTATGAAGTTTAGGTATCCAATATAAATGTGGTAGCTCTAAATCGGTATCCGTTGTAGGTATATCAAATGAGCGTAATACGGACACGTGATTTTGAAGGATCTCGTCCTTTGAAAGTGAGCTACGTGTGTATGTAGGATTTCCAGAATTCGTATTAAACCCAAGTTCTTCTAACAAACAATTATAGTAATGTGTTAAGTATCCATTCGCTAATTGTCTAATCAACTTTCAACGTAAACACACTCCGTAAACTCGAAAAGTACATATCAAAAGGTCATGTTAGGAGACCACTACACACTTATCTGATAACAAATTGTTAAACAATACAAACGTACTATGTAGACAAACTTGATAATACCCTAAAATAAATAAATAATCGTCATTGTGATAAAAACTTTTGGACAAACAAAATCCAGATTCATTGATCGATATAAAACTCGTCAATATCACTGCTTCTAGATACATGGACGAGGACCGTATCCCATCTGCCTCCATCTACCACGAAAAATTGACACATAATTACAAATCCAATGGATCTAAATTGGATCAAAGCAGGGGTGACAGACAGTTTGTCGGCACAATATATTAGACCTAGAAGAATCATTGCAAGGAAAGATGTTTTATCCCTACACCCTTATATATATATATATATATATATACACATATCATAACAGCAACAATCATATTATAATTCAGATCACTTATTTCATTTCCTTCCTGTTTATCATTACATCAACTACCTCACTACAAGGTCAATTCACATCTTTTATCTCTGTCTACATCAGCCATTTATCCATATTTACACTCACAAAAATGATCACTTAAAAATTAAGATCATGTTCTCAGCCTTCGCCGTCTTCAGCCGTTTATTCTTGTCTACCATTATACAGATGACCACATAAGAATAAATATCACGCCCTCAACCTTCGCTTACATTTGTCGCTTATCCTGCCTACCATGGTATAGAAGACCATTTAGAATCAAGATCACGTCCTCCACCAGTCTACACCAGTCGTTTACTATTGTCAATCATACAAACACAACCACATCAGGAATAAGATCCAATTTTCAATCTCCGTTTTTCGTCAGCTGCTAATTTCTGACTACCTTAAAAAAACGATTACATAAAAATTCATTTCTACAACTTCCGTCTACATCAGTCACTTTACAGTTACATTTCAACAACCTCTGTCTACATCAGTCGCTTATCCCTGCCTGCCATTATAAAGACGTTTACTTCAGTATTTAGATAACATTATTTCAATCTCCATCTACAGCAGTCACGTACCCCTGCCTACCATTACATACGCCTTTATCTTCCACCTATGTTTGAATCAGTCACTTACCTCTGCTTACCATTACTATGATGACAACTTCAGCATTAAGATCATGTCATCCATCTAAATCTACATCAGTCCTAACTAATAAAGACGAACCCCCAACTGCAATCAAGTGAGTAAAATATATTAGAGTGACCAAAATGAATCATTATAATTTTATAAAGATCATATGTTTCCTGTTAATTAACTGAAATTGCCATCTTCTGGTTTGTTGAAGAAATTTTACCCCAAATATGTTCCAAGGTTAAACAAAATACCTACTGCAATAGTGTTCAAGAAGGTTTGTGATTTCCCTTTAAAAAGTGTATAGATTAACATTTGCAGAAAAATACCAACTATTCTTTTTTTTACTAGTTGTTTACACTAAGTTGATGTAGTTATTTGTAACGAATAAAATAATCTACATCATTGGTTCACGCAAGAATACAGTTTTTGCACTCCTACCTGAAAATATGTGTAAAATAGTTTTGGTCAAAATATGTCTGATAAAATATTACAGATACCAAAGCATCAATCTTAATCAGTATTGGTTTAGTGCATAGCTGTGGCACAACGTAGATTTCAATCTATAATGCTTTGTCAGACTTTTTTATGATATGGTGGAGTATCATATTCACCAATCAGTACTTTATTTCTGTTATGTCTTTCATATATTTTATGTCTCTTTGTAGGATTTTCAAAACAACCGTTATCATTATCAAAATTGGAAGTTTCGCTTGGATTTCAAAAGTTCAGATTTAGTGCTTAATATAGGTATATTCAATTTAAGATTTAAGATTTATTTTGAAATCTTCGTTCAATGTGTTTGTGTATCAGATCGATACGTGAGGTTATGTGATATCTAGTGAAAAACATTGCAAATCAAACCGTAAAGGTTTTGTTTTACAATTAGTTATAAAGGTATACTGTTTCAGGTATTCAGGAATATCATTGCCAACATTTGTAGCTACCGCTGTGTTGTGATGCTAGATGCCTTATTAGATAAGCCAGAATCCGTTTGCTGTTTAAAACACGACACAGTAAATAATAGAAATTGAATAACAAGTTATAAAGGTCATACATAAATGTTCCGTAAATGTATAATAATTGAGGTATCTCGAAGGACTTTATATGGTATATTGGAATCTTTCGTAAAAAATGTTTATTCTACATTGTTTTGATGAAAAACACATACGAACAGTGTTCCAAAAATCGTGCAATGTGAACTCAAGCTCACCTCGCTTCGATAACTAGATCACAGAAGCGTAACACTGGTAAAATCTCGCTCACAAGTAAACTGACAATTGTCGGGTGTACTTCGATTTGTAGGGTATTTATAACGCCAAACACAAAATGACTGGTAAAAGAACAGAGAACTGCATAAAATTGGGGTCTACGTATAAGGTAGGACGATACTAGGCAAAAAACCTATTGATGTTTATAGTGAAGTGTCCGACATTTATGAGGAGGGTCTTATGTCTCGGAGGTCTATCTGTAGGTGGAAGCTAAAAAAGAACTTGGACAGCAACAATTTCAAGATGCTGCTCGCCGAGGATCCCTGATACGCCAGCAATTAACTTATCGTTAGTACGAGTTTATGGTATTCTGTCGAAGCACCTAAAATAAAGGCAAGATGGATACGCAGTTTGATAACAGATAAACAGAAAAATAGAACAAATTTACTATATATATATATATATATATATATATATATATATATATATATATATATATATATATATATATATATATATTTATATATATATATATATAAGGCTTTCAACAATTTAGTGACTGGTGACGAGACCCAGGTTTACTATTTTGAACCAAGTCGGAAGAGTTCCAACCGAATTTGGGCCACCAAAAAACGAGACGTCCAAGTATTATCGAGCGATAACGCAAGGTGGACAAGGTTTTGTATACAATTTTCTTCGATAACGAGGGTTTCGCCATGCTAATTCCGGTTCTCAAAGGCAGAAATGTCACATGATAGTATTATAAAACGTTAAAGAACTACTACAAAATTCGCAGAGAGAGAGAGAGAGAGAGAGAGAGAGAGAGAGAGAGAGAGAGAGAGAGAGAGAAATAGAGAGAGAGGGGAGAGAGAGGGGGTTACAGTCCTCCCACATCCTCCGTCTCCACCAGATTTGCACCTGCGACTAATTTCTGGTTTCCAATCTCAAATATTATCCAGAAAGAGATAAGTATCTGAATAGTGTCTACATTGAAGAGTATTGAATGTGCTTTCAAAAGTGAATTGACCGGCTCAAAAGGTGTAATCAGGCAGATGGAGAGAATTTTGAATGGCAGGGCAAGTTAAAATGATCAAAACATTTGTAGTATAGGAGACGCAATGGAAGTGACTTTATTTTGACCACCCCTCGTATCATTCATTTGTTAAAATTGGTTGCACAAGATTCTATACAATGCGTGCGTATACGAAATGTTTGATTCCCTGATGCATCCCATTGTAACTAGACTACACAATACGTGCTAAAAGGGGACGCTGACTCCTTCCGGACACCTGGTCTAATCTTGTCTGGGTTTTGCAATTGTTCTTCATGTTTATCTAATTTGTCGTATTATAATGGCCTTTGAGTTTCCATTATCCATTGGTATTTCTCCATTTTTAGCTTACAGAAGACTTTTAGTTCCCTATTGCATCCCATTGTAACTAGACTACACAATACGTGCTTACATAAGATTCCTTCATACATTCCATTGTAACTAGACTACAAAATACGTGCTTACACCTGACTATTGATTTCCTGATACATCCCATTGTAACTAGAATTTACAATACATGCTTACACAAAACCTTTGATTCCCTCATACATTCCATTGTAACTAGACTATATAATACGTGCTTACACGAGATCTTTAATTCCTTGATGCATCCCATTGTAACTAAGCTACAAAGTACGAGCTTTTAAGCGCCCGTTGATTCCCTGATACATCCCATTGTAAATAGACTGTGCAATACGTGCAGATAGGAGACCTATCATTTCCTGATACATTGCATTGTAACTAGTCTATACAATACAGGAGCATTGACTCCCTGATACAATCAATTGTAACTAGACTGTACAATACGTGCTTATATGTTCCCTTTGATTCCCTGATACATTCCATTATAACTAGACTATATAATATTTGTTCACATAACTTTTTTGATTCCCTGATACATTCCATTTTAACTAGACTATATAATACTTGTTCAAACACACTTTTGATTCCCTGATACATCCATTTTAATTAGACTATACAATACTTGTTCACATAACATTTTTGATTCCCTGATACATCCCATTTTAATTAGACTATACAATACTTGTTCACATAACATTTTTGATTCCCTGATACATCCCATTTTAATTAGACTATACAATACTATTAGTTAACACACAATACAGAGCTATAAAAGCTTAAGGCATCGGATGTACCAAATTACATAAAATTTTACATAAATACAAACCTTGTATATTTTTTAAATACTGTCTGTCATTTTAGGCAACGGACTTTTTTAAACATGACTCATGAAAATGAAAAGACCTCTTTCAGTAGTACGTCTTAACGTATTATACCCTTACCTAATACAAATTACTGTAAATCGTCATTGTTTTGTAGATGAGCGTTTGTACATGGTTTATCATAGTATAATATCTTTATAGAAGGATAGCTTTTATTCACATGAGAATCCAATCCAAGCCTGTTCCAACAAATATCTAAATTCCAATATATATTGCAGTTGCCTTGTTTTAACAGCGTTTACTCCATAGGGATATTCGATATTGCTTCAGTCATAGCGTGATGTTGCCCAAATACAAGAAATGTGTATGAAATACAGTGATACATAATGAATAAAAGTCATCAATTTTATGATTACTCTGCGAAGCCATTAAACCCAAGGTCTGTGGAAAAATATAGTTTTGGCTGAATGGAACGTTTGGTTAAAAGGTTTTCCACCATTAAAGTTTAATTTAACTACTACCGATCTCCCCACATGTTTTACATTTCAACTTGGGTAATTTTTGCCTTTGTTAAACTTTTTACAATATTCAACTGCCTACACTCCTTAACACATCTAGACTGTTTGTTCTCTATAATTAATTACATTAAGAACATTAAGAAAATTTGCGAACGCTATAGGACAAGGTGTCCGAATTGAGAAAACATGTTTACACCTTTTGGTTTTGTTTGTTTATTTGTTGCTGTTTAACGTAATTTTCAACAGTATTTAACTTCTATCATGGCGGCTTCAACCTGACGCAGATTTCCGAAATTTTGCAGTTTATGGTAAAACCCCTGATAAATCCAGCAATGAAAATATAATAGCTAGGAACAATCAACATGATATTTGCTTTTAAAAAATACGAAAAATTTATATTGCATGTCTAAACCATATCAATGAGTTGATTTTGTTTGTTTCAGAAATATAAAATATTTTCACAAGTTGAATGTTGTTATTGGTGCATTTGTTCCAGCTTACATGAATTTGCAAAATAGATAAACTCGTTTATTTGTGTGTAAATGTTCTATTAATCTTAAGTTAGCTCACCCGAAGGAAGTGTACATCATTTTCCAATTAGATCTACTTATGGATAAGTAAACATCAGTTCAAAAATTTGAGTTAATTTTGTAATTACTAAGTTGCTAATTTTTTTTCTCGATCAGTCCAACCTTGGATTTTCTCCAGGAAAGCCATCTTAATTCCAGTAAACATCCGGGCTCAAATGCAGGCAATAATAATAAGTAAGAAAACATTGGCTGGGAAAAGACAGGCGGTAATTTGAGAAACACAATCATTGACATATATCTTGTTATTTTGCTCTGCCAAATGTTTAATTGGTCTAATCAATGTCAATATATGGATCAGCCGATAAAAGTATCCGTGATGTATACGACACAGATTTGGAAACATTAGCTGTGATTTTTTTCTCTCTCATTTGTCCCTCTCATTTTCCCCTTTCTTAATACTTTAGATTGATAAACAATAACAAAAAAGTGACAGATATTTTAATATTTCTATATATTTTGTGGAAATTGCTTGAGAGACAAGATTTGTCACTTTTTCAATTGCAATTTATTAACTCATACTTACTTTTTGTACATTATTCCACAGTGGACACAACCTTATTTTCACAAAATCTATAGGAATATAAGATTCTTTAAGCCTGTGTATAACTCTTGTCTGTTCTTGTACATCAGGTACAAGTAGTAAAAGTAAATAAAATCAAAATAAGATTTTTTGTAAACACGGCTAATGCCCCTTTAAGGAGTGATGGGGTAGAACTTGAAATACTTTGCAAAACCGGAAATGGCGTTTATATGTTTCACGTGGATGATGCTATTTTGGTCGAAACTTGTATTTTATATCAAGTGATTCGGGTTGTTATGATAATATAGTCGCGTTGACGCATCATGTCGTGATAAGATAGAAAAAAATCGACACGTGTAAGACGTAATCAAAACGGTAAATACGTACGGTATGTTACAACCTTAAACAGCATGTAAACATACCGTATACACGTGTATCGAAAATGAAAACCTTTTTTATATCCGCAAATTTCTAAAAACATAAAACCTAAATTATTTCAACATGGATATATTTTTCAGTCCTGTAAGCAAACATGCAGGCGAAGAAAGTTATGTGTGACTGAAACTTTGCAAAAGTAATGATTAAGATATGGTCTTGTGGTATGTAGGTGTATGATACATGTACATTCCATGTTAGCTTACAACGATAGCATCTCAACCGACAAAATTATTGAAATAAAAAAACTACCATAATAGTATAACAAATATTTT
The DNA here is from genome assembly GCA_030159075.1 of Atrina japonica. Classification (NCBI taxonomy): domain Eukaryota; kingdom Metazoa; phylum Mollusca; class Bivalvia; order Pterioida; family Pinnidae; genus Atrina; species Atrina japonica. The sequence continues at coordinate 13,031 of BROG01001419.1, read as the reverse complement.
AAGATTTGGCTTCATGCCAATTTGACAGTTTTCACGATTAGTTTTGGGATGCTTACAGCAACCTGATTCTACTTCTCCTTTTTCTAGAGGTCCCCGTTTTACGATGTTTGTCTAGGTTGTTAATTGTCTTGACTACGATGGCAGTTAACATTTTGTAACTATACTTTATATAGACATGCATTTCATTGTTCTACGGAATTGATGAAAATAGAAAATAGTTAAATTCTCTTTCTGTGCTTTGGCATTATTTAAATTTGTGAATAAAAAAATAAATGCAGGTTTCAAAACAGTGATATAAACTGTCGAGACATGGCTTCATACAGCTCTTAAGTTCGCTTTGTTTCCATACCAACGAATCATTTTAACACTTTTTGAACAGCAGATAATCATAAATGTTTTGATGATTGTACAAATACAAAAACAGCAGATATTCAGAAATGTTTTGATGGTTGTACAAATACTGCATTTCAGGATCTGTCCTGCATTGGTTTAATTGCTGAAAGTAATATTGTACGGAATGAATGCTGTCAGGGAAAGTGCTCTGTGAATCGCTGTTATGGAATCTAAGCTCAGATGCATTGATTTTAGTACTGCTGCACTGTATGCGTTGTTCAAGTACATGATTCATTGCTTACATATTCATCACACACACACACACACACACACACACACACACACACACACACACACACACACACACACACACACACACACACACATATATATATATATATATATATATATATATATATATATATATATATATATATATATATATATATATCACTATGAAGACTAACGACACGGACAAACGCATATACGAAAAACAACCAAACAATTAAGCAAAACAAAATATACTTTCAACTACCCGCTGAGCTAATTAAAATTCTGTCATTTTTTAAAAATGTCTTCTTTGGGGGAACTTCAAGAAAAAATCAAGGAACAAATTCAGTTTTGGTTGCTAACATTTTGTCACAAAGCAGACATGTAAAGTAGTATTTGAGTGAGGGTCTGCAAAACTCACGTCCACAACAGGGATCGAATGCAATAAATGGCAAAGATCCATTTTTGTGCGTAAAATACGCACATTGTGACTTACTAATCACACGTTGATTAGACAATTAAAGCGATATGAAATGTTGTCGGTAAAAACATTTACATGCCCATTTTATGTTATATTTTTACAAAGATTACCGAGAGACCAATAAATACGTGCTATTTGCAGTTAATATACATTCTATTCTTATTACCCTTTGCGTTTATTTTCGTACATCATCATTTCATACCTAAATCAGGCAAAGTCTTTTTCGTCGTTTCAAAACATTCATTTCTGAAATTGTCCATGTGCCGGGTATATCGGGTGATCTCGACCCATTTTAACTCGTCCCATCGCATTCTCGGCTTTATCATTCTTGACACAAATGACCATGAACTGACCAACTCCACCGGACATGGCTGCACGTTTGTAATACGTGAGGTACGCATACATTTCACAGTTAAATTGTTTTAATTTTGTCAATGTCACCATTCAGGGTAACATTAAAGATCAGATTTTTCTTTTAGTGACCTGATATATTTATTCATATATTCATCCGGTTTTCTTCAGGTATTTAAAATAGCGTTGAAAAGCATATATATTACATAATACATACACTTTCCAATAAAAACCACGTCCTGTATTTTAAAAATAAAAATAAAACACATTAAAATCGGTCAACTTTAACATAGTCCAAGAGCTTAAAGGACCGAGATCACCTGACCGAATTACGAAATACATTTGATATGGCGAAAGAGTTTATCTGAAAGGTCATTGCATACAGGAATGCAGCTGGATTTTTTAAGGTACGGGAAAACTTAAATTCTAATAAAACAAATAAATTCGAAAAGAAGATCTTTTACAACGTTTTACGTGTTTGATAATGTATTTGAACATACATTTTATAATATTCTCGACTATATGTCAGGGGCCAAAATAGTCATTGTGACAGCTTCTTTCGCTTTAATTCACTGTTAGTGTTACGATTTGCGTCAATACATAAACACAGCTACACCTATGTTTCTATCCGTATCAGCAGACTGCACGTGATCGGTTTAGCTACAACGATTAAGAGCAGATTGATACTATGGGCACACAGATTTGTGTGGTTTTGTATTTTCCATTTAAACAACTCTAATCTTCATTCCTCTTTTAACGACGTCATGAAATATTTCATATACGTGGAATTTCATTTAGAAAGTAGCTTTATTGGAATCTCTGTAGCCAGTGCAATATAGTGTTATCTACTGAATGGACGTACTCAATGTATTATAACTGTATGGTCACACACGCATGCAGTTTTTATATACACTTAAGGTTCATTTTTTCAACGCATTCAGCTGTATAATGCAAAGAATGTCAAAGTACAGGTTTTTGAGAAATTCCTATTAAAGTATTAAATGGTTTGCTTCATTGCACGATTATCATAATTTACTTTCCATCTTTCGAACAAAAATTTGAATACTTTCAATTTCGCTGTGCTTAAAGTACTCATTTGTGCATTGAACAGATATATGTTTGTAAAGCACATCGAAATAAAAGGCTACCTAATAAATTCTTTTCATGAATGCATTTTACATTCTCTTCCGTGCTTGTTCGATATTGAATTCATCCATCTTTATTTTAAGACAAGCAATGCCGTTATTGGATCCTCTGTCACGCTGTTTAAAAGAGGTAAATCAAGCAATGTTTTCATTACAGATCGATTGAAAAACTCCGGTCTGAGTTTGTGTCATGAACATTTCTCATTCTTCTGTTTTAAGACATGTTATTGATGTTTTAATTCACTAATAACAGAAATGACATCCTATACTACCTTTGACAATGATATTTAAAACATAAATTTATGATGGTTTAGAGATAATTTAGATGATAATTTGTAAAGCATTAGCATGCTTACTCCTCCATGGCACCAGATTCCATGGGATTTCCAGAGGTCCGTGTTTGTCCAATATTCACCAGATTTATATATGTAACCTCAACATCCTGAATATTTTCACTTTGGTATCAGGGGCTCGTTTTACAAAAAGTCTTAAGTCCTAAATCCTAATTGTCATGGGACTGACCAATTAGCGATGCGTTGCCATGGTAGTTAGGACTAAAACTTAGGATTCAAAACTTAGGACCTTTCGTAAAACGGGCCCCTAATGTTTTTATATAAAAATGAATATTGATTTTATAATATATGTATTAAATTTGCCAACACATATATATATATATTATATATATATATATATATATATATATATATATATATATATATATATATATATATTATATATATATATATATATAAACTTACAGTCATAACAATTGTCATTGCACTGAACGATGTACAATGGAAATATGGGAAGTTGCGAGACATTTTTCCAGTCTTCAGTTGCAGCATATAATGTACAGGTCTAGCCCAGCACGAAGGACGTTGAAATTGATAAGTATTGGAAGCAATCTCATTTCCCAGATATATCAATTCAAAATTAGGCTTAATAAAACCTCGATTGTTCACATGACAATAAATATAATGTTCCTCTTTTAGATTGAATCGATAAAATATTGTTATCGAACAGATATACTTCAAGAAGATTAGAAGTGGTGATACATGAAATGACTAAAATAACGTAGACATAAAACAAAGAACACACAAAGCTATTTCTACCTGTAAAATGACAATCAATACTTTACATATAAGAAAAATGAACACTGCAGGGCAATTCGCCATCAAATAATCAATTTAGGTTGCACGCTAAAGTTTTCTTTCTTCTTGATTATTGCTTCACATCTATACCAAAATAATCTAGCCTCGCTAGCGGGCGCTGACTCCTTCCGGACACATGATCTTATGCTGTTTTGGATCCGCAATTGTTTTTTCATGTTGTGACCATTTATATATCTAATTTGTCGTATTCTAATGGACTTCGAGTTTCGAATATCCATTGGTACGTCTTCATTTTTACTTCGCCCTGTGATAACGTTTGAATGTTGACTCAGATATTGTTGATGTCAATCCAGGGTTAACTTTTAAATTCTTTACAGTTAGGAAACATATGATATCTAATTTAGCATAACAGTAATATAGTATACGATATAGTTATTTCTAAATTACTATCTTGATCCTTTCCATCGAACTCAAAAGGTTTCCATGTAGTATTTGTGACGCGTGTGGGACGCTAGTAGAGGACACTGACCGCTTCTAGACACCTGATACTATCCCGTTTAAGATTCGAAAATGTTCTTCATGTTGAGACCATTTGAATACCTAATTTGTCGTATTCTAATGGACTTGAAGTTTTGATTATCCATTGGTATTTCTTCATTTTACCTACAAGTCATTATCTGGTTTCTTGGTCTCCATCTGTATTAAAGAATCACATTGCTTAGAAAATTACCGTACTGCTTCCCCCAATTTTCATCATTTTCCTAAAGGATAAATTCAATAATTGTTTATTCTTATTTCATTTCTATAAACAATTATTGGCAAACAAAGAACATTTGGTAAATCTATTTAAAACGAAATAGGGAAGGCAGTTGTAAAAATTTGGACAGACAAAACAGCATGACTTACAGGAGTGATTTTACCAAATAAATTTTGTAACGTGTAGTATTTAATCAATACATACAGTTGTTTCGCACAAGTAGATAAAATGGATAAGTGATGTTATTTAAAGTTGGAATTGATTATATTTTGTTGATATGTCTTTGATGCAAATACAATCCTAACCAATTTATGAATTGATGATTGCTTAACGACCATATTTGAAAGGTGAGCTTGATTATATAAAAGACAATGTCTTTCACACGTGTCGTCCTCTATTTCAAAATACGAACATTTAAACTCTCTTTAATTTGATTTACGTAGAAAATGATAACTTTCATTACACAGTATAAACAATTTTCATAGATTCTTTATATAAGGTTTGATTTTCGTTTGATATAGAATGGAAACAAAGATGATAGTTAATTAATGGTTTTCAACATTTTGCTGAATGTTTCCGTTGATTTTCCGCTCTAATACAACATTAAAGAACTTGTCCATAACTGACATTGCACTAGCACTAAGATCCTTTCAAATCCTCATCTATTATTATTTACCTCCTTAAGAGTAGAAAAAAGATCAAAATACCTAAAAGATAGATGTCCCCATTGCAGTAAGTCTGTTAGATTTTTTAACGAGGACAAAAGCATTAGAATGGTTATAATGTGTAATATTTCGTTAATTCATTCACCGTCTTTGGAGTGGGAAATATCAAGTTTAAGTTTTAGACTGTGGAATGTATCTACATGAACTCAATCGTTATGGATAATTTTGGTTTAGACTTTGATTGTTTTATACGTTCTAGATATCTACATACATTACTTCCAAAGAATCATAAATCTTCTGGATCAATCCATAAAACTGAATTCCGATGATTTTAGATATATAAAGATATAAAAGTAAGTATACTGCGACTGTCATAATAAATAACCATGATGAGAATGTAAGTATTCTGAGAATATCTTTACGGGGAGCTTGTTAAACAATAGAAAGTCCACCTTCGATAGATCATATATCATATACAGTGATTCCTTTCGCCAATCAGAACCCGCAATTGTGATTCGTATTGAGACCGTTGTTATATTTCAATTGTCGTATTATAACGGACTTGGCGTTTCGAATAGCCATTGATACTTTTGCATTACATTTTCCCATGTGTGAGCTTTATAGTATCAACATGATTTTTGCAGTTACAATAATTTGTGTGACGTTTTTCTATAAGATATTTATGAAAACATACAGAAAGTGAATAAAAACTTTGCATGTTGTGTTATTAACGTTGTTAAAATAATGATGACATTTGATACTCGAGTATTGCAGTTAAACAGAGATAATATTTCAAAAAAATTAAAAACACAAACCTGTGTAATATGTTGTGAACTACATGGATCGATTTTGAAACCGCGATCCACTTCACATTATATTTTATAACGTAATCGCGCTGCAATCTAGAGTAATTTAATGTTGAAAAAAGCATGGCGATCTCGCATATTTAACAATACAATTTTCAATAAATAACCATTAAACGAATTTCATGAAAAAGGAAATTAAATGTGCAAAAGTTTATGTTATTTATGAAAGACATCTTTAAACATCATAGTAGCATCTGCATTTACTTTTGCATTTCAGTATTTCTAGATTTTTTTTTCGAATATGGACCATTATCACTGAAGTCACAGAAAGAGAGAGAGAGAGAGAGAGAGACAGAGAGAGACAGAGAGAGACAGAGACAGAGAGACAGAGAGAGAGACAGAGACAGAGAGAATAACCACAAACAATTGGTACAAGGTGTAAAGAATGCTGTAAAATTATTCTGCTTACTAGTGCTGGATTTCGCTAGGATTCATATTTAGACACAAAATATATGTTGTTTGGTCAATATTTCATATCCTCAGTCTATCCTATACCTTACCATTTATAATTTACAACTTATAATTGTCTTTTAATGAAGTAATGATATCACTTTAGATTGTATAAAGTAATTTCCCAAGGTAATTAGGGCGTCACAATTTATCAATTCATAATATCTTTTAAAATGCTAACAAAATGGCAGACCATGATTAACAATACATGCATTAAATTTCTCCATTATCCATGTATGTCCGTAAGGACCCGACAAGGTATACATTATACGATATCAAACACCATGCATTAGTAGGTAATTTTATAAACTGTTGCGTAGTCTCAAAACTAAAATCTGGTCCCAAAGTCTCCGCGTAAAATTTTTCATTGGAATCCTTTCATACCAAAGGTAAAACTTTATTGCAATTTACCCATTGCTTCTGATGATGTATTCGTGTAATTAAGATATCTTGCAAAGACCTTAATCAACACTTAAACAGAACGAACATACTTACATGCAAACCGATCTTTCATTACGTGTATCTGCTGGACGAACATCAGCATGTTAGAAACATGCTATGAAATGTTATATACACTAATTACATGTATATTTTTGTCTAAAAGCTTCTTGTTCTGACTTTTTGTAATATCAAATAACAAATGAGGTGCGACATGATTTTGTTTTCATTCACCCTAAAATATTTCGTGTCATTGCAGTCCTTTCGATCTATAAGTACTTGCCACCTCTGTATCTCGCTCCCAGTAATTTTGACATCTGTCTGCTTTTTCCAGATATGTTATTCTTGCCATCGCTTTGCACAACGCGGTAACGGTAGAAATCCGCGTCTTTTTAACTGTTTCTGTTGTCCACCATCTGTTAGATAACCAAGGCAGTATGATCTCGCTAGTGTTTGGAAACCTTACTCTGAAATGTAATTTCGGAACGCAGTTTTAGAAAACTTGTTTATCTAAAAAGAAGTTAAGTAAATCATACATGTTCAATATTTTAAACAGGTGTAGAAGTACGCTTCCGTGGTGCAGCACGAGCAAAATGGAGCGAAACCGTCCATAGCGGAACTCAAAAAACAGACATAGACCACGAAAAAGAGGAAATTTATTTCGACGATCGATTTTGCTTGTGGGGAAAAGGTAAGTATATAGATATTTAACTTTTTTAAAAATAAAAACACTCATCTATATACTTGTGCCATAGTTCTTGTAAATCCTCATTCATTCACATTCTCTCTCAGAGACATTACACTATACAATAAGGTAATTTTATAATAAATGCAATCGAGGAAAATCTGATATACTAAAGCTTATTAATTCTTGTCTGTAATTCAATCTGCTCTTTTGAGTTGTGATGGACTATTGAGGACCCGCGAGAATTGCATACTGTCGCTGTTGTAGTAAGTGTTTTGTTGTTATTAGTAGACAAGCACATTAGTATAGAATCATAGTATTAACAATGGTTCATTTGCACACCCCATCAATAGTAAATTTTATTTTATTCTTATTCATATGGACAAGCCATGATGTGATCTAAAAAGTAATCCATCTAATTAGGTTAGCGTATTTTTATTCTAAAATTTCAAAATCAGGACCTTCAGCAATTAGATTTCAGATTACACCTATCCAGAAGAGAATGTAGGTCATGATGAGTATTTAAATTTAGTGTCGATTTCCTGGTAATAATGATTATAATAATTTACCAATTATATGCATTATCATTATATGAGTCAAGTTTAAAATGTTAGACGAAACGTCGTTAGAAAGTACTTGAGAAATATTTCTATATGTAAATGGAATACTGATATTGTCACTTACTCAAAGTGATGATCATTCTTCCATATTTCTATTTAGTAAATCAACAAAGTCGTTGTGCTTTCTGTCTCCATTCATTCTTCCATCTTCCATATCTCTATTTTGTGAATCAACAAACTCGTTGTGCTTTCTGACTCCATTTCTATTTAGTAAACCAACAAAGTCGTTGTGCTTTCTGTCTCCATTCATTCTTCCATATTTCTATTTAGTAAACAACAAAGTCGTTGTGCTTTCTGTCTCCATTCATCCTTCCATATTTCTACTTAGTAAACCAACAAAGTCGTTGTGCTTTCTGTCTCCATTCATCCTTCCATATTTCTACTTAGTAAACCAACAAAGTCGTTGTGCTTTCTGTCTCCATTCATCCTTCCATATTTCTACTTAGTAAACCAACAAAGTCGTTGTGCTTTCTGTCTCCAGTCATTCTTCCATATCTCTATTTTGTGAATCAACAAAGTCGTGCTTTCTGTCTCCATTCATCCTTCCATATTTCTATTTAGTAAACCATCTAAGGCGTTGTGCTTTCTGTCTCCATTCATCCTTCCATATTTCTATTTAGTAAATCAACAAAGTCGTTGTGCTTTCTGTCTCAATTCATTCTTCCATATTTCTTTTTAGTAAATATTATAAACATACTACTAAAGTTATAATGCTCAAGACGATATAGTGTCTGTCAATTAGACTTCATCAGTTGAGCTCCAATTTAAAGTTATGTGTATTTTCTAAAGAGAAAGTGGTATTATACAAGACCAAATAATATCTCTAAAAGTATAGCCGAAATCCGTCTAAGAGTAACCACTGTAAAAAATGACTTTCTTAGCTTTAGAAAACATTTTTGAATTTAAATGATGTTAACAGTACCAAATATTACTTTAGTATAAGATGAACAGCTGGTACCGAAATACCAGGTACTAGGTTTATGTATACGGTCGGGGACTCAAACGGTCCACCAGCAGTGGCAACAACCTAGTGGTTATAAAATGAACAAAGTTTTTTGTGCTTTCTGTCTCCATTCACTCTTCCATATTTCTTTCTATTTAGTGAATGAACAAAGTCGTTGGGAAGGACGAGAGGTACTTCAACGAGGAAGACACATGTTCCCTTTCCAGTATAAAGTTCCGGAAGGAGCACCGTGTTCATTTGAAGGTCCTGATGCCCATGTTCGTTATCAGGTGCAAGGAATTATTATTCGTTACAATGGTGAATGTATTAGTACTCAGAGAACTATAAACGTGTTACGGGATTTCGATCCACGTAGGGAACCTGGAGATTCATCTGCAAATTCAGTGAGTAAATATTATGTGGCTTATGAGTATGTATGACTTATAGAGATTATTGAAAAAATCCTTTCTTACGAAGCATTTAAAACATATTTTAATCACGTTATTCTTCTCAGATCATCTCTGTTATTTTGTAAGATTTCAGTAGGGCTCAATTACATTAGGCACACGTTTGTTAGTAGTGGATTTATAAAAATCCTCCATGGCACCTGATCCCACCTCTTGGTTTCCAGAGGTCCATGTTTGTCCATTTTTACCGGATTTGTATCTATGTCCTGGACATTCTAATGATTTATACTTTGGTATCTGAGATTTTTTATGTTAAAGCAAAGTCGATGACCAATTAGATTGAAACTCCTGTTCCTGTGTTTAGCGTGGAAGGTAATGGTAGGTCAGTAGACTTCATGTATATGCATTCAATTTATTTTCACTTCCTGGGAAAGGTAGAAAGTCATATGAAATTATGCATTTATCTTATATACTCAATACAATCTCACACTGGACGAGAATTCTTTCCATGTAGTCATAAGTAATCGTTGCTGCTTTTTGCTACTCCGAATGTTTTTATGGCATAATTATGTCATGATCGAGGTTTCCATATTTATAAAAACTAATACCATGAACTTTCTTATATCTGCCAGTTTTCGACATCAAGGAAATGACATCAAAGTAGACACACACAAGATGACATTTAATTAGTGTTTTGTTTTGATTTATCCTATTTTATATTGAAGACTCCACATCCATTAGAAGACCATTCAGAGAGATCGGTTCACACGGTTTGTTGTCGCCCTGGGCGTGTATCCTGTTCTATATCTTTACCTAAACGTGCCTATGTTCCTGGCGAAATATTGCGAGCCGAAATTACAGTTCATAATCTGTCCATTAGGAAATCAGGTGCTGTTAGTCTACAGTTAAAACAGGTAAGTAATGAATGGGGTAGTACAGAAACAACCTATTGTCAATGACAAAGGTTTTAAAAATTACAACTAAACTGTATCACAACCGTGATGTTTTCGGCTTTTTCTATCGTTCACTATTTCAAAGAGGTAATATCTTTACTTACATCTATTTTAAATTCGAGGTCAGCTAATGAAGTCTGATTGACAGAAACGATTATCTTGGGCACTGGTTTTGGCCCCTTTGTGTTTTTGATACCCAACTGATATCCCGTTCAGGAATCGAGACCCGACCGGCCATATCCAATGCTAGTCCACAATAATACTCAAAACCCTAGATAACAAACGAGTGCTATATGTCGTGGCATTGACATTAACAAAACTTGACTTAAAAGTTAAATGCGAGTAGTCCAGAATGATTTGTTTATAACAATATCATTTGGAATCAGATTATCTCAGTCATGTGTTTATATAATTATGTTTATACTAGTATATAAGCTCACGGCTGGTATGACCAATCAACGCGGAACGCTAACTCCTCCATGGCACCTATTCAAACCTCTAGATTTCCAGGGGACTATGTTTGTCCTGTATTCACCACATTTGTATGTTGTTTCCTAGACATCCTGAGGAATATTAACTTGGTATCTGTGATTCTTATATATCGATGAAATAATTTCAAAATGGCAATTAACCGATTTTGGAATACATTTAGGTTTATTGTTTGGCCTTGTATGATACCATTTACCATTTTCTGTTTAAACACTTTAAATATTTTTTAAATTCACGCTGGAATGATATTATTGACAGAAAAAATCGTCTTGAGCATTTGCTTTGACCCTTTTTCCGAAATTGTGTCTATGATTAATAGAATCAACCCCTAAAATAAGGGTATGACAATAGAATCTTAATCCAAAGGTAAGATTCTTAAATGACAAACTCGAAGTTTAAAAATACATGTCTATGTACATCTACGCAGATCTATGTCAAGTCTGACATAGATATGTAGGCCTACTGCATTCTAGAAGCCACAGAGGTTCTACGTCAGTTCCGGTAGGGCGCGTGCAGTTTGTCATCCACCGCCCTGTGGATGATAGGCTGATCATTTTACACTAGTTAAAATATAACTCCGTGAAAATGGGAGAAATTGTTACCATTAACCGTTTTACTACATGATTAAGGAGGTTGTTAGACAATACGGATATGATTACCCTCTTTATCAACTGAAGAGTTTTAATCACGACACTAAACACCAATGCATAAGTGAGTATTCACCATCATAGTGTAAAAAGATCAACATTATATTGACGTTAACGATTATTTGATTGTTTATCTAGTTTGAGTGTAAGAAGTTATTATTGATTCTGGCCCTCTTGTGATTTACGAAATCATTAGCAGAGTAAAATACCTAACAGATATATGTCTTAGACAGAGCATTCAAAGGCCATCAACGTCTCAAGTGACTCGTCAAATCTTGTTACTCGTAAATTTTTAAACGATCAATTATTTGTATGGGAAAATACATCACCATAAAACCTATATATATGAATGTGTGTGTGTATATATATATATATATATATATATATATATATATATATATATATATATATATATATATATATATATATATATATATATATATATATATATATATATTTATATATATCTTACATATGCTTAAGGCTCAGTTAATCAGGAATTACACAACGTTATTCCTTTAACCTTATGTGGCGCATTTTATTAAAGGGATGGTTCACCATTTTGACAAGTTTTCCGAAAATTTTATGTTTTCTGACAAGAAATAACCGAGATACAGCCGTTTTATAACGATGAAATTACAGCTATAGGAAGCGGCCATGTTGTTTTTCAAACACTCCAAAAACACAGCGCCCTCTGTTGTTTGTGACGTATGCTACGCCGTTCTTTTCATATACACCACGTACGTCCATGCTTACAGATTCCGAAGCACATTTTATTTCTCAAATTATATTAAAATGTCGGGTTTCGAATTTTAAAAAGTCAAGTTAAATGGTAATGAAAAAAAAAAAAATACTGATTTTCTTAAAAATAATTATTGATTGGATCCGTTTTGCTTGAATTAAAAAGTCTAGATCTACCCAGAGACGTGTATAGTGTCGGGATTTATCCATTTAATATATTTGTGTGTTTTGATTTCAGTGTAGAGTTAAAGATTCCGAAATATATTTCTATCATTATCAATGCGCCTGCTGTGACAGTCCACATTCAGGAATGTGTCATACATATATACACGCTTGGGCACTGTGTGTATAGTCGGTTGGTTTGTGATATAATAGCTTTGTTTGATGTAAAGAATACGATTACCGCTTGTAACGTAATTATTTTTAGTTGTATTTACCATTCTTAATCATTGGTTCATTCTGCAGCCTAATTTGTACTATTGCATTAGGTCAGGTAACGTAACTTGTCTGTGTATTGTGACCTGTACTTGTTTACAGTACAATGTCAGTGTACTAGATAAAAATGGACTAGTACAGTTGTTGTGCTTCGTTCTTGATGGAAATGTCTCAAACCAAACACGTTACACTGCTTATGTGACTATTTATCAAAAGTGAATTGTCCAAGTCTCTCTCTCTCTC